>SNQJ01S0039063.1:93157-105527 GCA_010110895.2 Picea sitchensis
ACCACCCTGAAATGTAAATTCTTTGTTACTAAAACTTATTACAATGATATAAAGTTATTCAATGGCTTACCAGCCTTGTCGTTGTTCTATTACACTGCTCTGCCTTGTCTGCATTAGTGTCTTCTACACACCCCTTGCACTTTATGTTCTTCTACCTTTTATTCTCTCTACGCCATATCCCTTTAATGCACCATTCCTCTACTGTTCATTTCTACTCCTGATCTCTATCTCCTTGCACACACCTCAATTATCCTGCACAACGACAACACCAATCTCTTCTTTGTTCCACATTCTTATAGTCTCGATGCTCCTTGTGCATGCAATATTCGCCATGCCTCTGCATGCTCACACTGCACCAATCTCCTCCACATCTCCAGTGCTTTGCCTGATCATCATCGTGACTCTTCATCTTCTTTGGCGGTTTTCCCCATGCGTTCATCATATCTGGGTGTTCTATCTAGATTTCTCAGCTTCTCTAGCAGTTGAGGCTCTCCGTCTTCTCTGTCTTCAATGAGCTTATCCTTTCTATTTTCAGCTACAGACTTCAATCCCCTTCCATCTGTCAATCGCCTGTATCAATAGTCCTCAATCCACTGGAAGATGCCTTGAGACTCTTCATATTCTTTGGCGATCACACTGAGTCCTCTTAGAGTCCTCTGGCAGAGACCATCATTTGTCTCTAGTTGTTAAACTTAGAAGCGCAATAGTAGCCCTGCGATCTTATTCAACTTCACCTGCACCGTTGGATTGAATTCATAGAATCTTGCATTTATTTTTCCATTTCACACTTCGGCATTTTGGGATCCCTGTGGTAAATATTTCGTTACACTCCATGTCTTGATCCCCGAAACTCCGAAATGGATCTTATCTAAACTGAATCCTTCCCTTCTCATGACCACCGGTGGTGACCACAGGCTGTGCCAAAAGGCGCTTCATATTTCGCAAGTTTATAAACTTCATCGAGTCTGATCGACGGTTGAAATCTCCATAGATCCGATGGTCCAAATCTTATCACATCTCACGAGTTTCCACACCATTCTCTATTGACTCCAAGTCATCAAAATTCCAATCGCTTGCCACTTGTCCTATGATTCGACGGTCCAGATCTGATCTTGATTCAACGGCTCAGATCGTATCGCAATTTTGCATATCGTGATTTCAGCATTCTTGTTGCAAAGTGTTTCGACAATCCAACTTCCAGTATATGAAACCATGAAATGGGGTTGGATAAACGGTCCACTTCAAAACTTGATCTAATGGCTATAATTATTTCGTGATTTTGCATATCGCGATTTCGACATTCTTGTGCTGAATGTTCTTGACGCTTCCAACTACCGATCCGCGAAACTCCAAAATGGCATGGGATCAACGGTCCCAATCAACCCTTGATCTGACGGCTCAGATCATTTTGCGATTTCACATTTCACAATTTCGGCATTCCTGTGGTATTGTTTCTTGCCTCTCCAAGTTGCGATTCGTGAAACCCCGAAATGGAGTCTTTGACATGCTCTGATCTTCTGTCATGTGTCCCTCTTGGATCAACGGTCAAGATTTTATTGAGACTTCGCAACTCCACGAGCCTTCGTTGTGCCTGATCAATGGTCCATATTTGGCCTCGATCTAATGATTGAGATTATTTTTCGATTTCGCATATCGCGAGTTTGAGAGGTGAAAGGCTGGAGCATTTCATACCTTTGACATTCCATTCAGCAAAATGTTGATCTATGTCCATGTGTCCTTCCCGTAGATGGACAGTCCTCCTTCTTTTGGGATTTTGTATACCCGCTTCTCCTTGCACTGTAATGAACATGAAGGTTCTCCCTGATCCAACGATGTTCAGAACTTATGCTCAGATCTGACACTTGAGATCTGTCCTCCTCTTCTGTGTGTTCTTCTTGTCTACAATCAGATCTGACGGTCCTCCTTCTTTCGGGAATTTAAATGGGATCCAACGATCACTGATGCTTCTCCTCCCGAGGTTAGGCACTACGTTCAACTTTGTGCTAATTCCTCCTGAGCTTACTTTTTCCTTGTTTTTCCTTCGCTGCATACTCTGATCTTGCCATCAATGACAAGCACATACTGCCTATAAAGCATGCCAACCATCCTCTGCACTATCTCTTCTGATCTTATAGAGATTTCTCTGCAGCGTCTTCCCAAAATACTTCTGGTGCCCATCTGTTACATTCTTCCTATACTCACTCCATCATCGTTGTTGTACTTTCCATAAATGACAAGCATACGCTGCCTATAAAACATGCCAACAAAATTTCTACGAGGGAATCTTTTCCTAAACTCCCTCTTATAGCTATGCGAGTATACCAAGTTATTTCCATATGGTTATCATCCACCTATGGATGTCAATCTGACTCATTGGACTTTTAGAAGTACCCCAACATTTCCTTTACCACATTCAGGATCAACATTTAATTAACCATTTTATCTTATTTACCATAGATTTTAATGTCTAATAATATTTGGACTATTCCCTTAAATCCAAGATACAATTTATAATTATGTTACTTACTAAGTATTTTAGTTCAGAACTCCAAAGTATCTTTAGGTCATAAATCATCTTAACCATTATATCTAGAATACATACTTCTATTCAACAACGGTTAGGGACGAAGGTCAATCTCCTCCTCCCACATGAATTATGGTAGACTAGTTTCCTATCCACCAAGAAAGGGAGGCTATTGTGATTTCTCACTCAATCACTCTATATATCTACAACTCCATTTAACATCTTGATTAGAAAAACTCTGCCCAACAATTCCTGTATCTAGAAAAAAAAATTGTTTCTAAGTTCCCTTCGAAACCCAAGAACTGCGCATACTCTCCCTTTTCATAGAATGGTCATGAGACTCATTCCTATGATCACGAGGGGTTATACACATATACCAGGTTTAATCCTCTATTAAAGAGAGGATTAAAACTAAGAGCTAAGAGGATTTGTTATCAAAGGTTTCGGCACTTCAGAAGTTCTTGGACTTTAGGAGTTCCAAAAGTAATATCAAATTCTAAGATCGTCGAACAACAGAGGGGATCAATTGTTCACATCATCCACCGAGATCTATGGTTAAAAAGGGGGTTTTGGTGATATACGCATAACACACATTTTTCCCAATCCCCGAAGTCCCGTAAACTCACCATGTGCCCCTATCCCTTAGGCATTCAGTGATCGACTATCATCATTAGACTTTCTCCCTTCGACGATCGACAATTCCCATTGAATCTTTCCTTTCACCATACTATGCCCAAACTCCCGAACTCCCGATATCTTTCCATGTGGCCTTGGCCCTTCAGTGATTGGTGTTCGGTGTTTGTTGTTGGTCGTTCCTAAATTATAACATGCCCCAAAATCCTTGAACTCTCGAAGTTACCCATACTCTCGGAGTCTCGTATACATCACAAGCCATGTTGGCTAGGAGGGCACAAACCAGGAACTGACATGCAGAGAGGTTCAAGGGGTGACACATGTCCTTGATAGAGGGTGAAACATGTCATTAAATAACAGACACAATGGGTAAGTTAATTTTCCAAATCTAGGTGACACATGGCACGCATAGAATGGGTCCATGTCACCCAGGATGACGTTAGCGAGCCACGTCATCATAGAATGATAACTTCTCAGTCGTTTAATATAATGGTCCGCAAGATCCCCCAAATCATAAATCTATAGTTCTCATTAATTTGTGGCTTCATATTTGAACATTACCAAACTCTCTCTATGCAAATCCCCTGAAGATCTAAGTCTCCGGACTATGGGATCTTGCACCATGTGTCCTTTTCGACCAACAGTCGAGATCCACTTCGACACTCGTGACATCGAAGAGTTCATACTTTGTAAACTCTTGGTCAATTTCCTCCAAAGTACGAAATATCCATACTATGGGATCACTTTCCACGTACCTCCTCATATAGCGGTCCTAATTCAATGGTCAATACTTGATGGGGAACAATTAGGGACCATGTTTCGCTCCACGATACATTCCCGGTTAGTCGGGTAGTAAAAGGTGGGTCTCTTAGATCAACAGCTTGGAAGGATCCTGAAGGATATGATGATCGAAAGTCCACATTACTTCAGCAGTTCTACATTCGGGAGTTCAGTGAATGTGTCTCTAGGCCTTCCCTCTGGTCCACGGTGGATCTGTCACCACATGTACGTAGAATCTATGGCTAGGATTTACTCTGGCTCGCAGAGGTTTGGGGAAAACTCATACGTTCCTATATCATTGAATACCCAGACTCCTAGATAATCGTTGATATGTGGATACGTGTCCCTCCAGTTTCAATGGTCAAGATTAACTCCGCTACTTTTCCATTCGGGAGTTTCGGTGCTAGACCATTCCAAATATCCCAAATCAAAACTTCGTCGAAGCGTTTAACGCCTCCCTTCCTATGTCCAATATAACGACCGAGAGCGATCCATATTGGATCCTCAGATCGACGGTCCACATCGATTAATTACTTATTCCTTCAAATACTTTGAAGGATTGTGGAATGAAAAATTGTGAATTCCTGAAAGATTTATCCCCTTTTGGACTAGTGTAGGGTTCCCAGGCCCCGGTCACATGGGTAATTTGGAAGTTCTAGAAACTAAGCGCTAATCCTTTAGCAGTAATTGGGTTAAGGAGCTATCCATGATCCCTCGGTCAGATGGGTGAATAGTCTAAGGGAAAAACTCCCTTCTCCCACAGAATTCGGACTTAACATTCCCGCTAAGGTAAAATTCAAGGGATCGACATGACTCATACGTTTCAGTCAATCCTACCCCGATTCTCCTACAGATTTACATCCCATGAATCTCTAGCAGCTAGACTGAGATAACTCAAAGATCATATAAGTATAAAATTTTACAGAAGACAAAGAGAATTTCTAATAATTGTTCAAATACTGAAGGACTTAACCATAAAAATAGACATTCATCATTGCACCCAATATACACACACACACACACCAAAAAAAAAAAGAAAAAAAAAAGTATGATAATACTTATCCATTTCATATTATCGCCAACAAATTGACTGTGGGTGTGTGTCTTTCCACCCAACCATAGGCTCAGAGGAATTCACTCTTAGCACTCTGGCCACCCCCCTTGTTATTAGATTAATCGATAAATGCATACATAAACTGATCTCCCTAGATCCACCTAGATCTAGAAAAAAACAAGACAGGACATGACGCTTTCCCTAAGCTCTAATAATTGAATTTAATATCAAACAAGATATGAGCAACATACCATTGAAATATCGCTTCCTTGTATTTTTGTTTTCCTCTCTCTACTTTGGTGCTCTTGTGATATTGGATCTGTAAGGGAACACAAACCAAACAAAGTGAAAGAAACAATAGTATACTCAATGAAAACTTATGCATGTGATCAAGTAATCATACAATAAAAAAAGAATGGTTTTATGGGAAAGAAGCATGCCACTATATTATATTAAGTAAAAGTGGAAGATACAACCAAAAGCCTTGATGTTGCAAGGTCCCCTTTCAGTGGCCCTTTTCTCCAACACACACTTGCTCCAAACTTGCATGAAGAATATCCACAATGACTTGAAGAACCAAAATGAATCCCTCAAGCATGAATTGAAGTAGAATTCCTCACACAATTCTTAGCCTATTCAACCTTCATTAAACTTGTCCTTTTCCATGAGAAATTGCTCTTTATATAGGACAAAGAGAGATGATTAAAGAGATTAGGATGATCCCACCAAATCAAAGAAGTGAGTAAGATCCCATCTATTCGGAAGCCACCTCATCTTCTAGAAGATCCTCTTCTATAACTTTCATGAATCTCGACATTTTCTTAGTCTTTTAGCATCGCCGCACCCTAGCTATAGGACATCCTGCGACAACATCACAAACCAGTTTTAGGGAAGAGGGCGGTGATCAGGCATCGTCACACCCTACGTATAGTGCAGCCTGTAGTGATATTCTTTAATAGGGTTTTGAGAAGAGAAATCCAGTCACTTTTATCATGAAGGGAAGCTATTTTGGGAACATGAACACATGTTGTAAAAGGATAATTGGGATGACCAAAATAATGTGTAACATAATTTCCCCCAAAGTATGAGGTTGGAACTCATGAAAACTGAAGTACTTTGTAGAATGTGTGTGTGTCGGAAACAAGGAGCACACTGATCGAGAACCTACAAACAACCAAGTGTTAGCACTAGAAGTCACCTATGGATTGTGTTAGAGGTAAGACTGATACCCATCATTTTCTATGTCATAGTAAATAGTTTAAAGGCTGGTCTAATGGATGCAGTCTCAATATTATATTGATTTAACTCAGAATCCTGGACCATGCAATGCATAGGTAAGTGAGGTCTTGATCTAAATTCATTCATTAAGTTGCAGTAAAACGACGAGTAGGGGGAAGAATTGGTGAGGAGATGTAAGGGCATGCTATGGACATCCAGTCTTCTAGCATCCTAAGGAAGAAAATCTTCAAGAACGAGATCCTCTTGGACCCAAAGATTTAGATACTAAGATATGTCTAAACGACACAGTTACAATAGCATGATGATAAAATGTACATCACAATGTTGCTATAACAACCCGACTGGATCCTCCATGCCCGAGCTACTCAGTATAAGAGGGGAAAAGATAACATGAGAAACTGATTAAACTGGTGAAAATATTGCAATGATCAAACCTACATCACAACAAAATCACAACCCTTGACTGGATCCTCCAATTCCAAGTGTCTTAACACGGTGTTTATGAAGAGATGGAAAGAAGATGACTTTCATTAAACAATAATTCTCAAATACATGTACATAACCAAAGAACCATAGGCCTCATTAAAACTTTACAAGAAGGAGCCTAGCTCTCCCATCAACCTCTACAAAATACCAAAACTGAGCATTTATACTCAAAACAAAACACAGGAGCATACTTGGGTAACAACATTGAAGGAATTACATTTTCACACCTCCCGTCCAATTGTGCATGCAGTCTCATGTCAGAAGGAATCCCTGTCAGACGCAATCATATTTCAGCACGAACCTACAGATAAGTCACCCGACCAACGAACCTCTTCTGGGTTTTCCATTTATGCTGGAAATGATGTTCAACCACCCCCCACTTTTTTTAATAACTTCTTCATCGGGGTCAGGGAAAAACAAGTCAAATTTGTATTTGTAAGATGTGGCAGCCTCAACATTCATCGTCTAGATATGAGCTATATTTTTACGGGGAATCTTGATAGTAGACGTGGTTGCTGACAAAATGATTGGCGCACTCGACATGGAGTAATGGATGGGAGATGTCCAAATGGACAACCGTGGATGGATGAGAAGACTGAGAATAGCGTGAGGGCCACACACGCGGGATATGAGGTGTAATGGGATGGAGGTGATGTGGAGCGAGGTGGTTAGAGATGAGAAAGGGATAGGTACCGACGGGACAGTGAGTGGAAGAGAGATGGAGGGAGAGGAATTGATGAGGGGCGACCACTTTTCAGCCCGGGATAGGACATTATGTGCACATGCACATATCACGGCTGTGAAAAGTAGTTTGGAACCTCCTTTCTTTTGGGCCTAATGTGTGTCTTTGGCTAACACGTAGCACCTTCACAAACCACGATTTTTTTCCTCGGACCTCTCTACCTTTTTTATGATGTGTGCATGTTGAGGCCCTGATATGGCTATCGACCACTAATCTGGGGTGCTCAGCTCTCGACCAACCAGATCTACGCGTGCCTTATCATGTCGTGCCAAAATGTCTCATCACTCCTTTGACTTAGGATATAAGCCAAATTGTGGGTGTTTTGCCCATTTTCTTTCATTCCTTCGCCAATAAACCAACTTCTTAGGAAAACTTCCACCACTACAAATAAATGTGATAACATTAGGCTCCATGGAGGATGGGTTGCTCCCTGTGAGATGCCAATAACTCTTCTACAATTCCAGTGCCTTACTATTGGGTGATGGGGTCACCTATAAAATAGATAATAAAAAGAAAAATAATATTTACAAAAACATGGGAGCCACTTTTGGTTCAAATAGAGAGCTTCTTGAGAAAATGCCCATTTATAGAGCCACCGAAAACTTGATCGCCCTCCAAATTTTGAAACCTATAGGTATTATTTGGATATATCTTAGATATTTTGAAGGGCTTGATCCACAGGTCTTCAAAATTGTTTTTCTTTCCTCTGTCCTACTTTGGCGCATCCCATTTGAGAGCCGGATCTCCCAACTAGAAATCCTCCTTATTGTTCTTCCTGTCGAAGGCCTTATTGATTCTCTTTTGACGGTCATGCGCTTTGTCTATCATATGTTCTCTGGTCTGGTGCACTTCTACCAGTTGATGTATCCTTCTAATCATATCATCAGGCTCTTCTTGGAAGTCTTGGAATAATTTTGCTATAGGCATGGCAAGGTGAGAAGGAAAAACTGCTTTAGCCTCATAGATGAGATGGAAAGGGGAGAGGCCTAGGGATCTCTTCATTGTCACTCGATCATCCCATAGAGAAAACTTAAGCTTTGAATCCAATGCTTTCTTGTTGTCCTCTAGCAGTCTTTTGATGATTTTTATCAGGATTTTGTTAGAGGACTCTGCTAGTCCATTTCCCTGGGGGTAGTAGGGGGTAGAGTGGATCAATGAAATTCCGAACTGCTCACAGAATTCAATCAATGGCTCAACTTTGAAGGATACATCATTATCGACGATGATTCTATTTGGAAAACCAAACCTTGCCATAATATCTTCAATAAAACCTATGATAACGTTGTGAGAAGCGCTCCTTGTGGGAATAAATTCTATCCACTTGGTAAAATAATATGTGGTAGTTAGGTTCAATATGTGCTGACCACTTGATGCGGGATGAATTTCCCCAATAAATTCTAGGCCCCACTACTGAAAGGGTCATGAAGCTACTACAGGCTTCAATGGAAAAGACTTGAGTTGTTGCTTTCCTGAGAATTTATGACATTGGATACAAGCTCTAATTTTTGCATAGACATTAGTGAATAAAGTGGGCCAGTAGTACCCATCCCTGAGAATTTTTTAGGCTGTGGTCATCCAGAAATGATGTCCCCCACATAGGATGATATGAAAATAAAATATAATCCTTTGGTCCTCCTGTGGGTCTAGACATCTCCAAAGAACTCCTAGGGGGTCTTTCCAATACAAGACCTGGTCAATAAGGCAATATCTAATTTCTTTGAGCTTTAAATCTCTTGCCTTTATTTTTCCCATACCATCAGGGGGCTTTAACTCTTGCAGAAAAATAATAATATATTTATACCAGGTGCATTCTGCCAGTGGAGGGCTATCCCGAGGACTGTTATCAAGTATCTTAGCCTATTGATATTCTAAGTAAGTGTTGATGAAATTAACCCCCAAATATTTAGAATTAGATTCAACCAACATCTTTGCTAAACCTTGACCTTTGACTAGTTTGGTGGGTTTTATTTCCAGATCAAATTCAAGGATTTTGGCAATCCACTTGCTTTTTCTCCCATCTATGTCAAGATGAATGAGAATGTCCTTCACATAGGCTGAAGGAACATATGCAATGATATTTGAATGGAAAACATAAACTCTGAAGGCTTTAAGGGATTTCACAAGGGCATAGGCATGTTTCTCAATGATATCATATTTTACCTCTGCATCTCTCAATGCCCTATTGAAAAATGAAATTGGCTTCTCTAACCCTTCAACATTCTTCTGCAGCAAAACTGTTTCCACCATATCAAAAGAGGCAAAAGAAAAAATCATAAAATCCTTGGAATAATGAGGATTGACAAGAACAGGTGCCTCAGTCAATGCCTTCTTGATCTGGCTAAAGGATTCTCGGGACTCAGTAGTCCATTTTACCTCATTTCTCTTTCTGAGCATGACTGTGATATGCTTCACCAGTTCAACAAAATTTGAAACAAACCTCCTCAAGAAATTAATTTTGCCCAGAAAATACTGAACTTCCTTCCTGGATCATGGAAGTGACAAGGTTTGACTAGCTTCTACCTTGCTTGAGTCAATTCTGACCCCCTCAAATGATACTATGTGCCCCAGTAATTTCCCTTCCTTCATGGAAAACAATGATTTCTTGGGATTTAAAGAGAGACCAAACCTCCTGCATTTCAAGAAGACCTTCCTCAGATGACAATAGTTTTCTTTATCAGATCTAGAAAACACTGTTATATCATCCAGATATATGATCACAAACTTATCCTTCTCCCCAATGAAGGCGATGCCCATGGCTCGTTGAAACGTTGCCCCCGCGTTCATTAATCCAAAGGGATTTTTTGCATACATGAATGTGCCCCAAGGAGTGGTGAAGGATTTCTTCTCTCTATCTTCAATCAGGACAAAGATTTGATTGTAGCCAGAAAGGCCATCAATCATGGAAATCCTGGATGCACCTTTCACCCTCTGCAGTATATGTTCCATCTTTGGCAGTAGGTAATTGTCTTTCCTAGATCTCCTGTTTAGATTTATAAAATCGACACAGAGTTTGATTTCTCCTCTCTTTTTTCTAACTAGGACTAGGTTTTCTACCCACTCAGAATATCTCAAAGGCATAATAATCTAAGCCTCCAAAATATTCTTCACCTCCCTTTCCATAATAGGTAGCAGCATAGAATTTATTTGTCTTAATTTTTGCCTAAATGGCTTGGCCTCCTATTTCAATGGGATCTTGTGTTCAATGAAACTGGTGTCATATGTTTTGAGATCTTCGTATGTCCAGGAAAACACAATAGCAAATCCCTTCAATAGCTCAGTATACTTGGCCCTCTGCTCTCTTGACAATTTGGCAAATTTTGGGTCCATTTCTGTGCCAATATTGCAGTCAGCCACCTCAGCATCATCTTTTGATATTTTACCCTTCATTGCCACATCATTTCTGTAAAAAATCCTTTCCAAAGGAACCAATCCCTTTGGGATGTGATTGTTGGGTAGCTGGACAATGTGACGATCAACAATCTTTTTCAAGAAAACATCAGGATGAGGCTCTATTTTAGAGTCAGGATCTTGATCAATGTGCAATATAGAAAACTCCTCAATAGTTTCCAGGAATCTTTTGATTTCAATATCATCCTAAAACACTTTCCAATTCTTGACATTATTAGGTATAGAGGGTCTATATTTCACTTCGACATCATACATGAGTTTAGGTGGCAGAGCGACTTTGAAATTGCTTGCTGAAACAACCAAAGAATCGACCATGACATTCTTTTCCCTTGAAATAAATGAAATGTTGAAAGCCGAGAAAAAATTGTCAATGAGGTCCCATACTTCATTTCTATAGGTCCTAATCCTGGGTTGCTTATCTTGATACAGATTTCTAATTTGTTTAACAATTAATTTTGCATCTCCAAACACAGATATTTCCTTGATCCTGATGTATTTTGCATCTCTTAAGCCCAAAAAAAGAGCTTCATATTCTGCCACATTTTTGGTAGCTTAAAATTCCAGTTTGTATGATAGAGATATGGCTTCCAGGGCTGGTGAAACCAAGACTACTCTAGCACTAGCAACATCCTTAGAGGAGGCTTGATCAAAAATAATTTTCCAAATAGAGGTGGTGGAGAAAGAAGATTCATGAAAAACCATGGACTATTTTTTGAGCTTTAAAGCAGGCTCAGGAGAATCCGTGAACTGCAACAAACTGGCCCCCAAATCAGTGTCAAGTGAAAATATAGGATGGTTGGTGGGGTCAAATTCATCAATAATAATATAGGCCAACTGAGCTTCTTTGTATAATCTTCTATGCTCCCCTCCGAACACAGGAATGGTAGCATATGTTGATAAAACATAAGCAATAATAACAACATGGCGGAAAAGGCTTACTAGACAACCCTCAAAAGTATTCACTCCAATGTTACATATTTATAGTACAATGGGTGATGCCACCTCATAGAGAGATTTTCTCTAGATCCTAAAATCATGCATGATGACTAGGTTAGGCAATATTAACTAAATCATTAGTCATCACTTGAGGATATATTACTAATATCCTAAATGAATAATAAAAATATAGGTGACAATTTAGACTTAGTGATCGGTAAAGATAAGCCATAGGCTAACAATCCCCCCCTCAATCACAAGTCTGATCAATAATACCAGCAGTAAAGCATAAATTTATATCAATTCCGAGTCTTCATACTGAAACTCCTGTGCTGAGCCTCAATGAAGAACTTCCTGAAAAATCGCCAATCTGGATGCTGAACATGTTCATTTGAAATGAACTGGAAGAGAGACGAGATATGGAAGTGAACAATTGTAATATCTGAGCATTTCCTGATTTCTTGACACTTTGATCATTTTGCCAAGTATTTTAGCTAGAAGAATCTGATGTCTTTTGCTAATTGGTGAACATGTAGTATCACCACTCTACTATTAGTGTATCACTGAA
>SNQJ01S0039063.1:126933-144515 GCA_010110895.2 Picea sitchensis
AAGTAAGCAACACTGTACTTCTCATGAGTGGGAAGGAACTTCTTACAGAAGTTAAGAAGAAGGAAGAACCGTAGTTCATTGTGGTCAAGAAACCAAGGATTGTTCTGACTAGCACAAGAGTAGATGATTTACCAAAATAAATTCAGGAACTACTGGAAGAGTTCGCTGACATAGTAGTGGACGAACTACCTTGTTCGTTGCCACCGATAAGGAGTGTGAGTCATCATATTGATCTCATACCAGGAGCCATTTTTCCAAACAAAGCCGCATATAGATTGACACCGCAAGAGAATGAGGAGGTTAGAAGACAAGTCCAAGATTTGATGGACAAAGGGTTGGTCAGAGAAATCTTGAGTCCATGTGCTATTCCAACAGTACTCAGTCCGAAGAAAGACAGAGGCTAGAGGATGTGTACTGACTCGAGGGTGATTAATAAGATAACTATTAGGTACATATTTCCATTACCGAGGATGGATAATCTGATGGATTTCTTGAGTGGAGAAAAGTATTTTTCAAAGATTGATTTGAAAAGCGGATATCACCAAATTCGCATGAGAGAAGGTGATGAATGGAAGACAACATTCAAAACCAATGAAGGGTTGTATGAATGGATTGTTATGTCATTTGGCTTAACAAATGCGCCGAGTACCTTCATGAGGTTGATGAATGAAGTCCTGAAGGATTTCATCGAAAAAATTGTCATTGTGTATTTTGATGACATACTGATTTTTAGTAGAACAGAGGTTGAACATCTAAAGCATTTGGCTACAGTGATGAGGAAGCTACAACAGGAGAAACTATTGATAAATATGAAGAAGTCCTCATTCATGAAGACGGAGCTCATTTATCTAGGGTTTGTTATTTCTGCAGATGAGTTGAGGATGGATCCAGATAAGGTGGAGGTAATCAAGAATTGGCCATCACCGAAGAATATATTTGAGGTGAGAAGTTTTCACAGATTGGCTAGTTTCTACCGGAAGTTCATCATGAATTTCAGTGGAATTAGTGTTGCAATGATGGATACAGTGAAGAAAAGACATAAATATTTTCACTGGACTGAAGAGGCTGAGAAGAGTTTCAATGTGTTGAAACGGAAGATCACGGAACAACCAATTTTGGTGTTGCCGGATTTCCAAAAGACATTTCAGGTGAAATGTGATGCAAGCGGATTTGAAATAGGGGCAGTCTTGAGTCAAGAAGACAGGTCGATTGCATACTTCAGGGATAAGCTGAATGAAGAAAAAGTGAAATACTCCACTTATGATAAGGAGTTTTATGCTATTATTCAGGCATTGAAGAAATGGAGACATTACTTAATTCCCAAAGAGTTTGTCTTGTATAGTGATAATCATGCATTACAGTTTGTGACTCAACAAGAGAAATTGAATCAGAGACATGTCAAATGGGTTGAGTATATGCAGAATTTCACTTTTGTGATTAAACATATTTCTGGTACTACTAACAAAGTTGTTGATGCTTTGAGAAGGAAGTGTTTGCTGCTGTAGGAGTTCAAAGTCAAGACGTTGGGTTTTGATGATCTCAGGGACATGTACGCAGATGATCCATATTTTAAAGAGGCATATGAAGCAGCTGAGAATCCAGTTCTCAGAGATAGGAGTCAATGGACCGAATACATGATCCAGGAAGGATTACTGTTCATAGGTAATCAACTGTGTATCCCGAAATGCTCCATGAGGGAGAATCTGCTGAAGGAGAAACACAGTGGAGGATTGGCAGGACACTTTGGCCATGACAAGACATTCACGAAGCTTAATGAGTCATATTTTTGGCTGGGAATGTGAGCAGACGTCAAGAGATTCGTGGACAGATGCAGAATTTGCCAGCATTCAAAAGGAAGGAGGCAGAATGCAGGTTTTTATCAACCATTGCCCATACCTGAGAGGCCGTGGGATGCAATTAGCATGGATTTTGTATTGGGGTTGCCAATAACACAAAGAGGTTTTGACTTGATCTTTGTGGTGGTGGATAGATTTTCCAAAATGGCACATTTTATCCCATGTCAGAAAAC
Source organism: Picea sitchensis (assembly GCA_010110895.2). Classification (NCBI taxonomy): domain Eukaryota; kingdom Viridiplantae; phylum Streptophyta; class Pinopsida; order Pinales; family Pinaceae; genus Picea; species Picea sitchensis. The sequence goes on from SNQJ01S0039063.1 coordinate 128,963, forward strand.
CAGTGATGCAACACACATTGCAAATCTGTTTTTCAAAGAAGTCATTTGACTTCATGGCTTACCAAGGGAGCATAGTTTCGGATTGAGACATGAAGTTCGTAGGACACTTCTGGAGAACCTTATGGAAGAAGCTGGGAACTAACGTGTTGTTTAGTTCTACTTATAATCCTCAGACGGATGGACAAATAGAAGTGGTGAACAAGAGTCTGGGAGACTTACTGAGGAGCTTGGTGACAGAGAACCACAGCCAGTGGGACAACATATTACCACAGGCAAAGTTTTCTTATAATGACTCAGTAAACAGAAGCACAGGGAAGAGTCCATTTCAGGTTTTCTATGGCATGCAACCAAGAGGAATTTCTTAGCTAAGGGATTCAGAACAGACTGCGACTAGGAGCGCTAGTGCAGAAGATTTCACAGAGGCGATGAAGGAACTTCACAGGAAGGTGAAGGAGTGATTACAGAATTCAAGCTAGGAGTATAAACAGAGAGCAGATCAGCACAAAAGGCAACTTCAGTTTGAAGTTGGTGACTTGATTCTGGCACATTTGAGAAAGGAAAGGTTCCCAAGAGGAACATACAATAAACTGAAGATGAAGAAAATCGGACCCTGTAAGGTGTTGAGAAAATTCATGGCAAATGCTTACGAGATTGAATTACCCGATGGGATCAGAATTTCTCTGATATTCAATGTCTCATATTTGTACCCATATAAACCTGCAGAAGCAGGAGTAGAAAATAAATAACCAGAGGTGCAGTGGCGAAAGAAGATAACAGTTGCAGAAAAGCCACAGATGGAGCACATACTGGATAAAAGAGTAAGTAAGAAGACCATGCGGAAGGAATACTTTGAGTATTTGGTCAAGTGGAAAGACCATCCAGTTGAAGATGCCAGCTGGGAGACCGAAGCATAGATACACAAGCATGGATAGACCGTGCGCGAGCTCATGGACAGGAGCCCATGAAAATTTTCAAGCGAGGGAGTATGATGCAGGATCATCACCAACATCAAGCGAGCCAGCGTGGAAGACAACAGACAACTGGAAAAGTGCCCAGCACATTTTTGAATTTTCCTTGAAGTTGATGCGCCAAACTTAAATGTGGCAATTTAATGAAGGCACACTTGTATAATGTAACGGACCTTGAGAGATTTGCTATTGTCCTTAGTAGGTAGAAGGCATTTATGGTAGTAAATGTAAAGTAGGTAGAATCAAATGTGTATAATAGACAGCTTGAGAGCGCAAGAGGGAAACAGGATATAAACACCCTCATGGTACATTGTAACATAGTTGGAGAATGAGAGCATAGAGGAGAAGAAGAGAGAGTTGTATAGCAGACTCCATGTACAAAAGTTCTAAATTAATATAAGGAATCCTTGATTTAGACTCATGGGGTTCATATATTCTCTGTGTATGCATCTTTGAATGTTATGCTCATGAATGTTTTACTCTTCCTATTATGCATTTGCTTTAACTGTTGCGTATATGATTTCATGTTTGAATTTGAAGTCTGAAAGGAAGTAAGAATGAGTTTCAATTGTTTCTCTGTCTGAGCAAGAGTTCCTGCAAGGAGTGCAGTTGAAGGTGTCTGCAAGGAGTGCATTGACAGAACGCTTAGATAGTTTAACTTTTGTTCTCATTCACCCAGAAGTGCATTGGGATATAGGAGTCGTGCAAGGAGTGCACAGGCTAAGAAAAAGTCTCAGAGTTGTGAACCTGAGCAAGCATTTGAAAAACTACTGTTGCAAGTGTGTGTAGAGTCGAAGGAATTCAACACTTGAAAGTGTTTGAAGGTTGTCGCAAGGAGTGTGTGCGAAGGTTTTCTTTTCAAGGGACTGGAAAGTCATGGAAAATCTCAAGAGGGATAAGAACTTCAAATCTGTTGAAGGATAGTGCAGAGAAGTTGCGACCGGAAGTATTCAGGAGGCATCGTTAAGATTTCACCGCAGGTGAACAAGGTTGTGAAGGAACGCTTAGTTCACGCATAGATCCATAAAGGAGGAACGAACGGTTAGAATTCCCCGAGGAGGATTCACGAAATCCCATGAGCTGTTAGATCTCAAGGAAGAGTAGGGGAGATACGACAGGTATTCCCGGAGGGTCTAAGCTCAGGAGGGATAGAATCGTCGACCCAAGGTAGTTAGGATCATTGGATTTACACATGGCCTTTTGTATCGGGGTTTTGTTGGTGGAAATTCCGAAATCATTGCAACAAAAATCGTGAAACACGATATCCAGAAAGTCAAAGGATCATGTGGGCCACGGAGGCATCAACGAGCAGACAGGTGGCATACCATTTCAGAGTTTCGTGGGGTGAAGTCCCGAACTCTTTGCATCAAGATTTGTGATATTGCGAAGTCTGAAATGCCGAGGAAGTGAAGTGGAGTTGAAAAGTCAAATCTCGGGTGTGAATTGGAGTTTCGGCTAATCGGGATTCGGGAGTCGGGAAAGAAAGTTGCTCGACCTCGCGATCGCCGAAATCGCGATAGGAAAAATCTCGAAGGGGGAAAGGAAAGGGTCAGCATTGACTGTTGTTGGGTTTTCGTGGATTCAAGGACAGAATGCTCGACCAGTGGATTTGCAAAAGTGTGAAACCCGATCTCCCAAGTGCAAAGAGGGGATCTACCGAAAGTTTGTTGTGGGTGCAGATTTCCCGAAAGGGAAATAGAAGAGCTATTCAAGAGTTCTTCGAGCCGAAAGGGGAAAAGATCTTGTGCTGATGTAGACCTTTCGACCTGTGGGTTGTGAGGGAGCGTGCGTCGGCGTCATTTAGCGTCGGTGAATTTATATTCTGTGGGTAGTTTGACAACTATGTTGGAAAAGACCAAATGATAGCCCAGCTACAGGGTAAATTGAAAGAGACCGAAAGAAATATCAGTTGGGGAATAAAAAAGGGTCTAGAACAGGCTAGATTAAATGATATTCAAGAGATTCAAAAGATGAAAAAAATCTTAGAGGAAGCGAATCAGAAAATACAGGTCACTCAGGCATAGGTCCTAAAGCAAGAAGAAACAAATAAACAACTACAAGATAAGATTAATTCTATTTCAAGTCAAGTAGTAGAGCTTAAAATTTTCCAGGCTCAGGTATTGGGAATACATTTGAAGATAGAAGAGGAACAACAGGGAGTGTTTTTAAATCTGGAAGTTGTCCAGAATTACTTTTAGGAAACAAATAAATCCCTGGAAGATATTCTCCAAAAAGAAAGATAAGTAAAAGTGGCCAGAGCAACTTTCCAAAAAGCAGTAGCTTTCTCAACCAAAGAGGATTTTAGGGAGGCTCAAAAATTATCTGTCTCAGAACAGATTAAAGGTGATGTAATACTCAAGGTATGGGAGGGAGACATCACTGAAAATAAAAGAATAACCAGAGAAGTTAATGACAATTGTCAAGGAATTTTTTATCTTTTAGAGAAAACCTCATTGAATATTGGAAAAAACGACTGTCCCAGGTCGTTAGGAGAAATCAGTGTTGTCAAGCATCAGTTAAGATTTAAAGAAGAGCTAGAAGAAACTCAAGTAGAGATTCCATAAATAGAAGTAATAAATGTTACTCAAATTGATAAATGGATGGTAATGCCTAACATAAAGCTACAAACTATTAAGTTTATGAGAAAGATGATCGAATATCATCTACCAGAATTGCAGAGAAAATTTTTCTTACTTGAAGCAAAGGATATTCCAAAAGCTCCCAGAGTTATAGTGTAGTTTCTAGGCAAATGTATTCGTTTTCTTAAAGCAGAAGAGGGAAGTTCGTCAATGCAGACATGAAAATACTATTTTGTATATTTTCATTATTGAAATAACAAAGTGGTTAAAATAGAAATGTAAACAGTTCGACATTGTTCATTCATGTAACCGCAATCTTAGGAAGTTAGTTAATCACCAACGGGAAAATATTTGGTGATCATGTATAAATATATTTTCAGAAGACTGAGAAAAGGATTTTGGTTTTTTGAGAGAGCAGATTGTATTAAAAAGTTTTCCAATCCACTGCGATATAAATGATACATATGAGATTCTGAATCCTGTCAACTTGAAGCTATGTGTTCTTTACCATGTTTTCTGTATCTTTCAATATTTTTCTTCTTATGTCTTTCTAATGAATGATTAACAATAAATTTATTTCTCATATCTATTATAGTTTGAATTGATTTGGTTATTGAATTATTTACAGTTGTTCCTCTATGTTTTCTATCAGCAATCTCAAGACCTGTAGGTCATTTGAATGATTAAATCTTAAATTTCATTAGAAATTACGTTTTCCTTCTTGTCCCCTGTTTCAATATGAGATTCTTTCTTGATTAAAGCCTCATATTCTTTAATAGTGTTTCTATGTGTTTATTTTAATATTCTCAAATTACTTCAAGTACAGGAAACGGCCTCAGCTATTATTATGTTATTATTTTGAGTTCCAAAACTCTTTTACTCTTTCATCCCTTAAAACGCTAAAGCAACAAATCTTCAAAATTTCATATTTAACTAAAACTTATTTTCCATGACTGTCCAAAATAGTAGACAACCCAACGTAGAACCTGGAATCCAAGATCAAACTAGCATTGCTTTGAACCTATTTAATACTATTATACAAACAACAACTAATCAGGTTGAATTAGAGCGTTCATGGGCAGCTATTGAGAGAGATATTATTATCCAAGAGGAACGGGAATCTAGACAGAGGCATTTGAGAAACCAACTCTGATTTACCCTTATTTTTTAGTCTAACCTTTTAATTACCTTTACGGATGCCTTGACGATATACTTTAGAGCCTTAAAGTATAAACTCAGGAACAACACTAGGCTTGGGGGACCAGAGATTTCCCTTTCTGTGAAATCGGTAACTCTAGTGAGAGGAGGAGTGGTAAATCCTGGGGTAGGAAAATCGTTTGAGGCACTGGGTATAAACCACGGTACAATTTTAGGAGATAAAGGAGTGACAATGGTTTCTCCCTCCAATCCCAGACCAGGAGAGGAAAACTCAACAGGAACACTCCCAAATTTTAAAGTTCAGGGAACTCCAGCAGAAGGTATAACAGTAGAATGAGATGTATAAATTGGAGTTCCTATAGGAGGATATTGAAAACCATCAGAAATACCTGGTTCAGTAACACAGGTACCTCCATGAAGGGCCTTTCCTTTTATGATAATTTTCTCTGGTTTATCTTCAGGTGTTGCTAAAGGCAGTTGTGGGGTAGACCTCATGTGTCTGCATCTAGAAGCCATAGCTGAAACAATGGAGTCACCAGTGGATTCACCTTAATGGAGTCACCACAATGGAGTCTCCAGGTGCACAGTTCCAATCTTGATGTACTGGGCTCTGATGCACCTTCATAACCAGTAAGCTTTGTCGTTCAATCCCAGGGAAAATCTTCAACTTCATCCCCAAAAACGATGCTAGAAATGTTATCACCAGAAGTCACCTCTGGATTGCATCAGAGGTAAGCCTGATACCCATCAATTTGTATGTCATAGTAAATAGTTTAAAGGGTGGTCTAATGGATGCAGTCTAGAGATTATATCACTTTAAATCAGAATCCTAGACCATGCAATGCATAGGTAAGTGAGGTATTGATCTAAGTTCAGTTAATAAGTTGCAGTAAAAGGGTGAGTAGGGGGGAGAACTGGTGAGGAGATGTAAGGGCCTACTATGGACATCTGTTCTTCCAGTAGCCTAAGGAAGAAAATCTTCAAGAATGAGATCCTCTTGGACCCAAAGCTTCATATACTAAGATATGTCTAAACGACACAGTTACAACAACATGATGATAAAACCTACATCACAATGCTGTTGTAACAGCCTGACTAGATCCTCCATACCTGAGCTACTCAGTATAAGAGGGGAAATGATAACACAAGAAACTAATTAAAACTGGTGAAAATATTGCAGTGATCAAACCTACATCACAACAACATCACAACCCTCGATTGGATCCTCCAATTCCGAGTGTCTTAACACAGTGTTTACGAAGAGATGGAAAGATGCTAACTTTCATTAAATAAGAACTCTCAAATACACGTTCATAACCAGAGAACCAAATGCCTCATTAAAACTTTACAAGCAGGAGCCTAGCTCTCCCATCGACCTCTACAAAATACCAAAACTGAGTATTTATACTCAAAACAAAACACAGGAGCACAATCAGGTAGTAGCATTGAAGGCATTATGTCTACACACCTCCTGTCTGACTATGCATGTAGTCTCATGTCATAAGGAAGCCCTACTAGACACAATCCCATTTTAGCATGGACCTGCAGATAAGTCTCTTGGTCGACGGTCCTCTTTTGGGTTTTACATTTATGGTGGAAACGATGTTCAACCGCCCCCCACCTACTTTAATAACTGCTTCATAGGGCTCAGGAAAAAACATGTCAACTTTGTACCTGTAAGACGTGGAAGCCTCAACATTAGTCATCTATATTTGAGATGGATGTTTATGGGGAATCCTGACAGCAGACGTGGTTGCTAACGAAATGATTGGTGCACTCGGCATGGAGTAGCGGACGAGAGATGTCCAGATGGACAGTTTAGATGTCCAGATGGACAGTTTAGATGTCCATATGGACAGTTGTGGATGGACGAGGATACTAAGGATAGAGTGGGGGCCACACAAGCGGGAGATGAGGTGTAATGTGATGGAGGTGATGTAGAGCGAGGTGGCACATGTGGCGGGAGATGAGAAAGGGACAAGTACCGGCGGGACAGTGAGTGGAAGACATATAGAGGGAGCGGAAGTGATGAGGGGTGGCCACTTGTCGGCTCGAGATAGGACACTGTGTGCACATATTCATATTGTGGCTGAAAAAAGTGGTTTGGAACCTCCCCGCTTTGTGGCCCGATGTTTGTCTTTGTCCAACATGTAGCACCTTCACAAACCACGACTGTTTTCCCTGGCCCGCTTAACCTTTTTTATCCTATGCACATATTGACACCCCGATATGTCTATCGATTGTTGATCTCAGGTGCTCATCTCTCGATCGCCCAGATCTGCGCGCGACTTATCATGTCACACCAAAACGTCTCATCACTCCTCTGACTTAGTATATAAGCCAAATTGTGGGTGTTTTTCCCATTTTCTTTCATTCCTTCACCAAGGAACCAAATTCTTAGGAAAACAACCCCCCCTAAAAATAAATGTGATAACACCAAGCATCTGCATAATATCATACCATTTATGAGGTAGGCATTCCCATGCTTAGAATACAAGTGATTTAGATCATAAATGTCAATCATGGACACCAATTATACACTGTGGATCCATGTCATTAAGATTTTTCATAGCCACTAGGAATACACTATGGATCTATGCTCTAGAAAACTCAAATTCGAACATAGCCACGAGACATACAAAGTGGATCTATGTGTCAATATAAATCATAAATACTCCATCGCAACCTAGACGAAAATGATAAGATCCATGGTCTTCAATTCCGTCGTCAGTAAGTATGAATCTAGCCATGTGATTACAAGTGTTGAAGTCGAACATGGTAGAAACCACTTGATTACCATCCCTTGATGAAAATCGTTAAAAAGTGAAAGGAAACTCACCATTGATGTCAATGACTCCCAAGGTACCTTAGTACAATCCAACGAATATAAATAAATGAGTTGAATTCGAACACTCGATGGAATCTTTCAATCAGGGGTCAATGATGTGAACCCACAGTTGAAAGCGAAGAAATATACCATTGAGGCATGCAGGCTCTAATGTACTAAATGATTTCTAAGTCTTGTTCCTGGATAATGGGATGAAGTCAACAAGAAAAGACTCATCAAAGGAGGGCCTTGATGTATCCCCCATCAATGACACGAAATCAGTAACAGATTTGAGGTATATCAAAGTATGAAAATGATTTGAAACTAACACAGGGAAGGCCAACATGGTAGGAATTTATAACTGCAGATGGGCAAATCGATAAAGGGATTTTTTAGGGTTGGACTTCTCTTGAACATATGAATGACATGACAATGGTCTTGGCATCATTGACTCAAGTACAACCCAAGATATGAACTTGTGGAAGGCCAAACGAGAGACAAATGGATTTCCCAACCCGGATATAATGATGAAGGGGGTGTCATGTTCAAGAGCGACTATTACTGCCACTAACACAAATACAGAGACACATTTATTTCCCAAATTTTCCCCCACCATTTCTGGCGAGTACCTCTTTATTTTTATGCAAGCTTGAGGAGGATAACATATGCTTGATGATGTAATCACATCCTTCAGATGAGTCCCTCGGAGTACATTTAACAAACCCTAAGAAGGAGTGGTTTGGTCCCATATGGGTCTTTCGATGTTTGTTTAACTAGTGCAAAGAGAGGAAAATCAGGGGTTTTTCATGTTTAGAGAGTGTGAAAAACACTCAAAGAAAACTCCACAAGGTCCTTTTTCATAAAATAGTCTGATGAGACCGAAAAAGAGATAAACTACTTCTCACCAGACGTTTTCTTCAAATACTTTAACGATCATGAAAAGAACAAGATCGCTCAACAATATTTTCATGTTTAGAGAGTCTGAAAAGAAATTAAAGGGAACTCTAGGGGGTTCCTTTTTCTTATAACCTTTACGAGTCTGAAAACATGATAAAAATTTTCTCAGTTACATTCTCATTTATTTATGAGCACACGAAAGAACAAAGACTAAGCTCGGGATTTTTTTCATTTTTACGCAAGCTTAAAACAAAACAAAACTATGCTTGGGATAGATTTTATTTTTTACAAAAGCTTAAAACTAAACAAAACTATGCTTGGACCTAGTTTCATTTTTACACAAGCTTAAAACTAGCCAAAACTATGCTTGAGGTAGGTGGTTTTATTTTTACACAAGCTTGAACTAGAGAAAACTATGCTTGCAACTTCCCAACGCATTATCTAGGGATGGTTCGTACTTATCCCCCAGCTTAAGAGACTAGTGGCTTAACTTCAGCATGAAGTCCAGAGGTTGCAATAAAATGCCTCCCCAAGCTTCGTTTCATCCAACTGCAAAGGTGAATGAAACAAAGATTCAAATAGTAGATGAAGGACTTGACTCTCATAGAGAGGGGGAAAACTATTTCATTTTTTAACGAGATTTACACAGGAACAAGAACTATGCTCGAGAATCTACGTTCAATCCCCAGACATTTGCTTCATTTTTTAACAAGATTGACACATAAACAAGAACTATTCTTGTAAGCTCTGTTTCATTTTTTAACAAGGTTTCTACAGAGAGGTGAAAACTATCCTCACAACTGGTTTCATTTTTTAACGAGCTTGAAATCAAAAACCATGCTCAAGGCTAGTTTCATTTTTTAACGAGCTCAAAATCAGAAAATCATGCTCAAAGATGGTTTTAGTTTTTAATGAACTTGAAATCAAAAAACCATGCTCATAAACTCTTTTTCATTTTTAACGAGCTCGACTGGATCCTCCAATTTTGATTGTCTTAACACAGTGTTTACGAAGAGATGGAAAGAAGCTAACTTTCATTAAATAAGAAGTCTCAAATAGATGTTCATAACCAAAGAACCAGAGGCCTCATTAAAACTTTACAAGAAGGATCCTAGCTCTCCCATCGACCTCTACAAAATACCAAAAATGAGTATTTATACTCAAAACAAAACACAGGAGCACACTAGGGTAGTAGCATTAAAGGCATCACATCTGCACACCTCCTGTCTGACTATGCATGTAGTCTCATGTCATAAGGAATCCCTGTCATACGAAATCACATTTCAGCACGGACCTGCAGATAAGTCACCCGATCGATGGTCCTCTTCTGGGTTTTACATTTATGGTGGAAACGATGTTCAATTTCCCCCCACCTACTTTAATAACTGCTTCGTTGGGCTTAGGGAAAAACAAGTCAACTCTATACCTATAAGACATGTCAGCCTCAACATTCTCCATCTGGATTTGAGATGGATGTTTATGGGGAAGCCTGATGGCAGAAGTGGTTACTAACAAAATGATTGGCGTACTCGACATAGAGTAGCAGACGAGAGATGTCCATATGGACAATTTTGGATGGACGAGGAGACTGAGGATAGCGTGGAGGGAACACAAGCGAGAGATGAGGTGTAATGGGATGGAGTTGATGTGGAGTGAGATGGAATAGGTGGTGGGATATGAGAAAGGGTCAGGTACCAGCGGGACAGTGAGTGGAAGACAGATGGAGGGAGCGGAAGTGATGAGGGGTGGCCACTTGTTGTCCTAAGATAGGAAATTATGTGCACATGCACATATTGGGGCTGCAAAACGTGGTTTGGAAACTCCCCTCTTTTGGGCCCGATGTGTTTCTTTGGCCGACACATAGCACCTTCACAAACCAAGGTTGTTTTCCCCAACCCGCTCTACCTTTTTTATCCTGTACGCATGTTGAGACCCCGATATGGCTATTGACCGTTTATCTGAGGCGCTCTGCTCTCGACCACCCAGATCTGGACATGACTTATCATGTCACACCAAAACGTCTCATCACTCCTCCAACTTAGTATATAAGCCAAATTGTGGGTGTTTTGGTCATTTTCTTTCATTCCTTCGCCAAGGAACCAACTTCTTAGGAAAACAACCCCCCCTACAAATAAATGTGATAACACCAAGCAAATGCATAATATCATACCATTTCTAAGGTAGGCATTCCCATGCTCAAACTACAAGTGATTTAGATCATAAATGTCAATCATGGCCACCAATTATACACTGTGGATCCATGTCATTAAGATTCTGCATAGCCACTAGGAATACACTCTGGATCTATGCTCTAGAAAATGAAAATTTGGACATAGCCATGAGACATACAAAGTGGATCTATGTGTTAATATAAATCATAAATACTCCATCGCAACCTGGACTAAAATGAAAAGATCCATGGTCTTCAATTCTGTCGTCTGTAAGTACAAATCTAGCCATGTGATTACAGGTGTTGAAGTCAAACATGGTAGAAACCACTTGATTACCATCCCTTGATGAAAACCATTAACAAGTGCGAGGAAACTCACCATTGATGTCAATGACTCCGAAGGTACCTTAGTACAATCCAACGAATGTGAATAAATTAGCTGAAGTTGAACACTCGATGGAATCTCTCAATTAGGGGTCAATGATGTGAACCCACAATCGAAAGAAAAGAAACCTACCATTGAGGCATGCAGGCTCTAAGGTACTAAATGATTTCTAAGTCTTGTTCCTTGATAATGAGTTGAAGTCAACAAGAAAATACTCGTCATAGGAGGGCCTTGATGTATCCCCCATCAATGACACTAAATAAGTAACATATTTGAGGTATATCAAAGTATGAAAATGATTTGAAACTGACACATGGAAGGCCAACATGGTAGGAGTTTATAACTGCAGATGGGTGAATCAATAGAGGTATTTTTTACGGTTGGACTTCTCTTGAACATATGAATGACATGACAATGGTCTTAGCAACATTGACTCAAGGACAACCCAAGATATGAACTTGTGGAAGGCCAAATGAGAGACAAATGGATTTCCCAACCCGGACATAATGATTAAGGGGGTGTCATGTTCAAGAGCGACTATTACTGCCACTAACACAAATTCAGAGACATATTTCTTTCCCAAATTTCCCCCCACCATTTTTGGCAAGTACCTCTTTATTTTTACGCAATCGTGAGGAGGATAACATATGCTTGATGATGTAATCTCATCCTTCAGATGAGTCCCTCAGAGTACATTTAACGAACCCTAATAAGGAGTGGTTTGGTCCCATATTGGTCTTTCTATGTTTGTTTAACGAGTCCAAAGAGAGAAAACTCGGGGGTTTTCATGTTTAGGGAGTGTGAAAAACACTCAAAGAAAACTTCACGAGGTCCATTTTCGTAAAATAGTCTGATGAGACTGAAAAAGGGATAAACTACTGTTCAACAGACATTTTCTTCAAATACTTTAACGATCATGAAAAGAACAATATCGCTCGACAATCTTTTCATGTTTAGAGAGTCTGAAAAGAGCTTAAATGGAACTCCAGGGGGTTCCTTTTTCATATAACCTTTATGAGTCTGAAAACGTGATAAAAGTTTGATCGGTTACATTCTCATTGATTTACGAGCACGCGAAAGAACAAATACTAAGCTCGGGATTGTTTTCATTTTTACGCAAGCTTAAAACAAAACAAAACTATGCTTGGGATAGATTTTATTTTTTACAAAAGCTTAAAACAAAACAAAACTATGCTTGGACCTGGTTTCATTTTTACACAATCTTAAAGCTAGCCAAAACTATGCTTGAGGTAGGTGGTTTTATTCTTACACAAGATTGAACTAGAGAAAACTGTTCTTGCGACTTCCCAACACATTATCCAGGGATGGTTGGTACTTATCCCCCAGCTTAAGAGACTAGCGGCTTAAATTCAACATGAAGTCCAGAGGCTTTAAGAAAATGCCTCCCCAAGCTTCGTTTCGTCCAACTGCAAAGGTGAATGAAATGAAGATTCAAATAGTAGATGAAGGAATTCACTCTAACAGAGGGAGAAAACTATTTCTTTTTTTAACGAGATTGACACAGGAACAAGAACTATGCTCAAGAATCTAGGTTCAATCCCCAGACCTTTGTTTCATTTTTTAACAATCTTGACACATAAACAAGAACTATGCTTGTAATATTTGTTTAATTTTTTAATGAGGTTTCTATAGAGAGGTGAAAACTATCCTCACAACTGGTTTCATTTTTTAACGATCTTGAAATCAAAAAACCATGATCAAGGCTGGTTTCATTTTTTAACGATCTCAAAATCAGAAAATCATGCTCAAAGATGGTTTCAGTTTTTAATGAGCTTGAAATCATAAAATCTGTTTCATTTTTAACGAGCTTGACACAAAAACATGAACTATGATCATAACCTTTGTTCTTGATCATGGATTCCAAGAGGAAAATGCTTTGGATGGACACCATGTCAAGGGACAAAACTCGGTGATGGCCTCCAAGAGATCTTCACTTGATGGAAGAAACACACTCAGGAAGGAATACATGTCGAGGGTCGCAACAGGGTAAGGATGTCAGGCTCGAAAATCCCTATCGAATAGATCACCATGTCAACTATCGGATCTAACTCAGAAGAGACCAAGATTACAGGGAGAGGCTCATATTCACCGACAACTGAAGGCATGGGAGATACTGCCACATAATTGACCTGTGGCAAGGGTGACACTCACTGCATATATGAACCATTTAGGGAGTTCATTGAGTTGATATTCAAGTCAGGACCAACAAACGAAAGTTGATCAATAGTCACCACTCTTCCATCATGCGTGAAAGATATCACATGAAAAAGAGTGGACAAAATAGCTTTCATGGCATAGACATAATCTATCCCAAGGAGTAAAGAGAAATCCAAGGGGTCTTGGACTACCATGACGTCAATAAAGACAGTTTTCCTCCCAAACTTACAGGAAACTAAGGAAGGGTCCCTAAAGGTTGACCAGTTCTTCTGTTAAAAGCCAACATATTCGGCGTAACTGGCACAAATCGAGGATAACCCAAAGCTTTCCAAGCAATAGAGGAAAAAATACTAACCGATTAACATTCATCTATAAACATCTGAGGAATGTCATGACCACAAAATTGCACTGTAATATTGAAAGGAATGTGAGTGGGAAGATGAGGTCTAGTTAGCGCACCCCAATCAAAAAGGATGGCCTCATTACATGGAGGGGGTCCCACGGGAGAAGGAGGAATGCCCCCCATTACGGTAGATTCTGTATCAATGAGAAAAACGTGGGCAATATCGGGTTTACTCTCTAACAGGAGAGTAGAATCGACCGATGATGGGATCAAATCGATCACTTAGGTGGCATTCTCCAAGGGGAGAATGGGGTTGACGGGTGGAAACCGATCGACCGCTTGGGTTTCACTCTCTATCGGGAGAGTGGGATCAATCAAAGATGGGATTGGATTGACCACTTTTTCAACTGGTTCAACTAAGGATATGACCATATTGACTACATTATCAACCGAACTGACCGATGATGGGACCATATTGATAATTCCATCAACTACAGTGGGGTCAAGAGTAATCTTGCGATAAGCAGTCAGAATTTGAGGCTGGGAAACAAACATGTCTTCTAGTAATTTTGTGGCTTCGTCCATACAAGGGAAAAGGTAAGTTTGGTGACTCCCTCTGCATAACATACATGGAAACTTGACTCTACTTTTCTTCCTCCCAACAGTATCTTGATTGGTTGACGGTAGGTTGGAAAGGAGTTGTAGAACATTCTTCTATGACCTTGGATAGACCAGGGCAATCCTTAAGAATATGGTTACCCTTACAAATCCTGCAAGGGTACTTGGGATTACGGGTTGTTTGGGTGATATTGACACCATCAACAATCCCATCACTATTATCAGTAACTGGTGGTTTTCCAACATGTCTGGCAGTTGTTGGAAGTTTCAATCCTTGCTTATTTTTATTCTTCTTATTCTTCCTTTTCTTCTTCTTCTTATCCACCGCGTTACTAGCTACAGAGCTTTCGCTCAGTGAAGAAGATGAATCGGAAGAAGACATTACAAGTGAAGAAGATGAATAAGATCTTACTAGCGAAGAAGGCGAAGGCTCAATATGTGGTTGATGTTCCTAAGGGGAAGTTCTTACAACCGAAGCACTTGCTGCATTTGGGATTACCATATCGGTAATCCAATTGTGAGACCTGGAAGGATCAAAGTAGCGATGTGAGGAGGACCAATGTTTCCGTAAGAAGGAAAAAAAAAGGCCTCCCTAGAGTAGAGGTTGCTTCATTGGCCATTCTGGGAACTGACACCATTAATCACAGATTTAACCTAGATTCTGCTAGGGAAAACAAACAACACATGGTAAAAATCTAGTAATAAAGAAATTAAACAAAACCTTCTCACAATGAATGCACTAGTTGGTGATGAAATCCAACGTCGCAGGAACAATGTAAGATGGGGCTGAGATAGAGCGGGTGGAAAGATATGTTGACGGACTTTGTTACACATCATTTTCATCATCCCTATGACCGTTAATGATGTAAACCCATCGGTTTCCTTCAAAGGGGTCAGTGGCCTGAGTTCCTGAAGAAAGAAGGGAGAAGAACTTTTCCTGAGAAAAGAAGTTTCATTTCCCTTTGTAAAAACCCTATTAAAGATGATTTTTGCATGTTGCACTATGGCTAGGGTGTGAGAATGCCTAATTCTCGCAGGCTGCACCATAGCTGAGTTTCGAGAATTTTGCAGGTTGCTCTATAAGCAGGGTGCAAGAATGCTCATACGTGGGAAAAATGAGCATCTTCTTGATGCTTCTAGAAGGAGAAACTTCCATCGTGAGGTGGCATCCGAATTGTTTGGATCTTACTCGCTTTCATGATTTTGTGGGATCATCCTAACCTCCTCACCTTATCCTATTCATCTTATAAAAGGAGAGGATCTCTCATGGAGAAAGTGAGCTTAGATGAGATTATCTTTTGGGATTAGCTTGGATTGGATTGAGCTTTGGAGATTGTTAGCTTGGCTAGATGAGCCATTTTGTCAAGATAGATTGTGAATATTATCAGATCTATGCTCTCAGAATTCTTGGAGTGGAAGTGTGTGGGGAA
>SNQJ01S0039064.1:0-10229 GCA_010110895.2 Picea sitchensis
GAAACTTGCGGTGATTATATAAGCTTCCTCCTTGAAGGATGAGAACTTGGCTCTACAAGTTGACCTTCTCCTCTTGTGAGTTTCAACCTTGTGAGCATCAGAAAACAAAACACTTTCAAATAATCAAGTCTTCAAAAACCTATTCTCTGATACCAACTTGATCTAAAAATGAAGAAGACTTGTATTCTTGAATATGTTTGCAAGTTAAATTTTATGTGCTAAAATGAAAATGGATCAAATTTGCAACACAACTTTAATAGGATTTACTCATTCAAGATTCATATAAACAGCAACAAAAAAAGTGAACAAAAAACACATAACACAACAAATGATAAAGGAGTTCACTCCTCTCTTGGGCTACATCTCCTGGTCCAACTTCTAATGGATCATTTGTATTATTTTCTCAAAGTGATAAAAAAATGTGCTTTAAAATGCTCAAAATTCCAAATAGACTGCTCCAATGGCTTCAGAATGTCCAAAAACCCCTAGCTGGGTTTTTTCGGCACCTCGTTTGGCCAAAAATTGAAGAAGATAGGCTTCCTGGAAGTCTCCCCTTCAAACTTGTTGTCTCTGCATCTACAAAACTCACCCTTGTTGGCTCAACCTAGCCCACATGCATATTTAAGTGTAAAAACTTAGCATCGGACGCAACCACGTGAACCGTGCAAACTGTAGGACAGTTACGGGCGCACCTAGCCCCTAACCGTCAAGGGCAAGGTCGTATGACCCATGCAATCGCGCGCAAGTATAAACATAGGCTCCCATTCCACAAGCCAATGGTTAAAGGAAAAATGGCGGGTTGTTTGTGTAACCGTTGGAACCAAAACAAAACATAACCACGCATGCACGTCGAATGGTATAGCATTGGGTCATATGTTAATACAATGTGCGACCAAGGGCTGGGGCTAAGCCCCAGCCCGGTCGCCCCCCAAACGATACACATATGAAAACTTTTATACATATTTTGCCATATATATAACAAGGAACAACCAGTGGCGTGTCGGTTGGCGGCTCTTCCCAAGTCTCTCTCCCCTGCCCAGAGGTCACGGGGTCGACTCCGGCCAACGACATAATTTTAAACCAATAGATATATGACACGTGGTGACCATTGATTGGGCCATGTGTCGTCATCCCATACACTACAAACATGCCATGTCACATGCCAACTATCCAAATAACTGCCTACCACATGTCGTATGGCCTGCCACGTGTCGTACGACCTGTCACGTTAGCGTCTGTACGGACTGTACAGTCAACACTCCTTTTTTGCATGTTTGTCATTTTGAACAGAACGTGATATCTCTCGCTCCCGACGTCCGTTTGAACCCAAACGAGCTGCACTTTGTTCATAACGATGAGGCCTACACTCTCATTCGATTTGAAGCGATTCTGAACACTTTGAATTTTTGAGCAAAATTTGATCCCTTGGATCACCTATTTTCATACAACATGCCCAAGTAGGATGCCAAACAATGTGTTGAATATACATTTCTTAATGTTCAAGGAAATCTGACATTGCCTACATCTTTCTAACATTAACCTTAGAATTTCTACATGATCCTTCAATAAACTGAATACTGTCCAATCATCCATATAAAATTCTAAAAATTTATGTATAAAATCCTTGAATGCAACTACTACTACTCTAGAAAATATTTTTGGTGCATTCTTTAAATCAAATGGAATTACTGTGTACTGATATGACTCCCACTCTGTTGCAAATGTGGTTTTGTACATGTCCTCTGGAGAAATTCTGATCTGATGGTAACCTGAAAATCCATATGTGAAAGAGTACACTTCTTGCCCTCCCACATTCTCTAAAACCTCATTTGTAAATGGAGTAGGGAAAGGATCATGCAGGCATTCATCATTTAACTTCCTCAGATCCACACATATCCTAATCCCTCTAGTCTTATTTTCCTAGACCACCATTGGAATAATCCACTCTGATTCCTTCACAGGCTCTATGATTCTTGATTCTAGCATTCTGTCAATTTTTTCCTTCACCTTCTGCTTATAAATGGGGTTTAATCTGTATGGCCTTTGTCTAACTAGTCTTGCCTCTAGTCTAAGGGGTATCTTCATTTCCCCAAGTTCTCCTACTACCCCTTTCATATCTTAAAACATGGTTGGGAATAAGTCACTATACTCGCGCAGTAATTCAGTTATCTTTTCCATTGTCTCACTGTCCCAGTAATCTCCAATGCTGGCTATCTTGGGTTTCTCTTCAATCCCAATATTGACCTTTTTAATCTTCATAGGTGCAGTAAACTCTTATGCTTGTAACTGGGGTCCTTCCAACCCTCTTTCTCCTTCCCCTTCTAATATCTATATATCATGTGAGTTTTCCTCTACTTCTTCATCTTTTGCGACCTGATAACAGTAAACCAATTGTTCAAGTGTTTCTTTTCTATAATATTTGTCTACTTTCATTGTATCTACCCCATATTCTTTAAATATATTTCCCCCATATTCTTTAAATATCTTTCCTTTGATCCTCTGTAATGCCAGATCCACCCATGGATTCTCACTTTCAAATGAAAAGGTTCTAATACAGTTCTATTGCACTGCACCCCAACTCAAAGTTTCTCTGTGCAGTTCTTGTTCCTTGTACCAATTACTTGGTATTCCTTCTAAGGTATGAATAAAGTAATGCGTCCATTCCCCTGGTGGTAAAAATCTTCAGTTAGTGACACAATCATTTATGTGATGCCTTGGGTTCCCTCTTCCATCATACTTCTGTAAGGGTCTGTCCTACTAACTCCTACCAAATCTTATGCACATTAGTCCCTTACACTGATACCAGTCTGAAATTACCTTCTTATGTGCACCCCACCATCATGCAGGTGCGTCCCTCAATGTTATATCCAACAATAATAATCTTTGACTATCCAAAACTTCTAATTAGAACTCTGTCAGGAAGTTTTCTAAATTATCCTCTTCAATAAATGTGGGAAACGGTCTTACTTCTGTCCCAACCCATCTTATTGCGCGTGTAACTCTTGTGCACCTTCTAGTAGAAACTTCATGCAATCTTTGCTGCCAATTTTCTACTCCAGTATCATAATCTGGCATATCGAAATTAATACTCCTCCAACTGAGTACTCCATATGCATTTGGATTCACATAGTCTTCCTCTCGCGCAGTAGTCCTATACAATTGGTTCACGTCATCCTATAGAACACTGTCAGGCACAGGTTCTACACATCTTTCACAATCTGAGGGATCTAAAGGTGTTACTACCCTAAAGTTCCCAGATTAAAATATCATTTTTCTATTCTTTAAATTAATTATGGCATGATTATCAAAGGCCCAATCAATTCCCAATAGTGTTGGAAATGGTATAGACTCATACACCATATCCATTACTTCAAATTCTACTGTGGTACGCACACCATCTAGATCCACTGTTGTATTCTTCAATATACCTATGGGAATCACTCTCTGCTAGTTTTCTATCTTCAATTGGATATTGAAATACCCTAGTGTAGGTTCTCCCATTTCTTCCCAAGTTTTCTTTGGAAAAATGTTGACATCTGATCCTAAGTCTAGGATAAAATTTCCCATATTAAAGTATCCTATCTTTGCATTCAATCTAAACTCTCTACTAGTTCTTTTATTTCTACGGAATTGATTAATCTTCTTTGGTTATGTTCCTACCCATTCCTCGATGTTATATTTCTCAAGCATATTTTAAACAAATCCTTTAAGTTACTTACTTTCTCTATTTTCTCTTCTTTGTAAGTATGATCGAAAGACTAAGGCATATAAAAAATAGGAGTATCATAACTTTGCACAGTATTCGATGTGGAGGATACATTCTCCTTTAGAAACTCCTTCTTTGCGTCCTTGAAAGTTTCCTTCTCCTTCTTTGCGTCATACTGTTGTTGTGGTTGAGTGTTCTTTTGAATCCAACATTGAGATTCCTTCTTTTGATCGTATTCATATGCTCCTGTCTTCACTCCTCCTCTAGTCACCATATTGATGTTCCTCTTAGGATCCCTTATTTCTACAACAATCCACTGAATATTCTGGTTATTTAGATTCCTCTTGGATCTTCGTCATTAACTTCGGGCAATCTTCTGTCACATGATCTGCTGCGCGATAGTACATACATGTTGCTACTGGTTGAGGACAATATTTGGCATAGTGTCCTTGCTACTGACAATTATGGCATATAATAGGCCCTCTACCTCTGGCCATTCCTCCTCTTTCTCTACCTATAAATCCTCCTCTGTCCCCGTGTGGACCCATGTTATGTTGATGATATTGTGGTTCCTGATTATACTGTGGAGGTTGCTGGAACTGTGGAACTGCTTGAAATTGTTGTGCATTGCCAAACTCTGGCACAGTATGTTCTGTCATCAACTTAGCTTGCATCTTCTATGCATTTGAGGTTCTTTCCTTCATTAACTCTAGCATTCTACAATTTTTGTCTTCATGCCCCACTTACTTACAAAAGTTACAAAAAGTACTCTTCGGTTCTGTCTTGTACTTTTGCATCATAGGGCAGTGATAAGGATCATGCCCATGTGTCTTGCATATTTCACACCAAGGCCCTCTTGTAGGAAATGAATTTGGTATCCCAACTCCCAAATACTACACAAATGTCGTACACTCATTCTTGTGATGTCCCTCTGATCTTCACAGGGTATACCACACTGCTTCTCTTTTCTCCCTACTTTTATTATGGTTTAATTGCACTGTCAGGTTCTTCAGGTCTTCCTTCAGATCCTCTATAGATGGATCTGTCTAATTATACTGATTCTCCTCTCACTGCATCGCTACTTACAGTGCCTTTGCCTGGTTTTGAAATTTTTGTTGTCTCAATGGATATTTGAAATGTGGTAAAAAATAATTTATAAACAACTTTCTGTGTTGCATGTCAGAAATGGGATACTTCAGTTTACCTTTCAATGTCTTGAAATTATGATCAATGTCCCATACAAACTCTCCTGGTTTTTTTCTAACCTCAACCATTTCATTCATAAACCGAACCTCTGATTTCAGCCTCTGAAACTCAGTGATCAGTTCATGTTTGATCTCTGCTATTGTTCCTGGCGCACCCTGTGGATTGTTTACTTCTAGATTCATGTACCAATCCATCGTGTTGTTTCTGAATGTTATTGCTAGATGCGCTACTTTTTTTTCCTCATCAGTGATTCTTTATTCTCCCCTTATTCCCTCACACATGAATAGGTGCTTCTTTGGGTCTTATGTTCCATTCCCATGGAACTCTGGTAAACGTATCGTTGGATCTACGCCTGCCATTGTAGAATGTGGTGTACTTGCTCCACGTGGTAATACTATCTATGTACTATTGTTCAGACTTGAACTCCCACTGGTATTGCTACTAGTACTTCCACTTGTACCCTCACTTCTATTCTGATCTCCTAGATTCCGCTGACTGTCAGTCACTGGTTCTCTAAACAAATCTTTCTTTGTTGATGTGTTAGTCATACATGGGGTTGTAGGTTCTACACTGATTCAGATCTGGACAAGGGTATTTTCTTCCTCATTAGATATTTCTCCTCTAGTATTTATTTCATATGTGGTGCGCACTATTTCTTCAATGTGCTCCACAAAATGGAGATCCTCTACCTCTTCCTCATCACTCTCCAAGCATTCCCTCTCAGCTACTATTCTTTTCTTCCTATTGAGCTTATATTGGTAGGGTCTTCCACTGTGCATGATTCCTGCCTTCTGCATAATTTCCTGGATATCCTCTTGATTCATCATAATGGGATATTTCTCTTTACTGTGCTTTTCTCTATCCATTTCACCCTCCATCTCATACCTTCCTCAGGTTTCCCCTAACTCCCCAATGCACGCAGGGTAGTTTAGTTGTTTGATTCCATGGTTAATACCCCTTTATCATGCAATAATCTCTTGATCGAAGTGTACAACGACCTGATGTACCTTCCCCTTGGACCCTTAATAAACTCATGCTTTTTTACACTGTAATACTTCGATGTATGTACTGTGAACTCAGTGATATACCCCACTACAATGCTATCTAGCCAGAAATCTACTGCGCGCGTGAATTTGTTATTCACCCTCTTCAACTGTGCGATAATTTCTTTTGTCCACTCCATTAATATAACTCTATTTGTCGGATGGTTATCTTTCAACCATGTTATCCACTCCTACAATAGCGTGGGAAAATCACTATACAAACTCTCGTGTATTTCACTGAATACGTATCTCTCCAAGTACAGTCTTCGCTTAAACCTAGGGCTTCTATTATCTTTGTGGGAAAACTGTATTTCCTAAATTGTTAGCCATCTTTCAATCTCCTCTTTCGTGGGATTCCAACCTACAAACATTTCCTTTCTTAAACCCTTGTGCTATACTACGTGATACATCCTTCTCGATCTAATCTTCTGAGTTCCAACCGGCAACAAAACCATTGTTAGTTTCTTATGGGCTGACCCAAGTTCTAACTACAGGATTACCAACAACCCCTTCTACCATCGATCCTTATGGATACCACAAGGCAACACAATGCACATAGTGCACTACATAGTCTCACCCCATATGGCTTCTATGGGTGGTAGCAGGACTCAAATGTCTGCAACCCTGGGATGGGATGTGTTTCTCTCTCAGAGGCATTAGATATACTCATTGTTATCCCTCAAACCCTCATTATATCTTAGATCAGACCACTGGCACCACTATTCCAATAGGACTTCATTAACCATTATGGAAGTATGTATTCAATGACATGTATTCATCTACTATAACACAAGATTACAATATAAATACTAACTATGACGTTCATTTTCTTAGTGTTGTTCTGTATATTTCATTAGTTTATTCTCAGTGCGCAGTATTATTTCCTTTATCATTTAACATGTTCATCATAAAACTCATTAAAGAAAATATAATAAAAAATACTGCACACATACACACATAAACTAGATATACCGTGGTTCACCCCCTCCCGAGATACGTCCACAAAGATTTGTCGTTTTGTCTCTTTATTCATATTCATGCAAAATCTGGTGCTGCGCACTGTACAATTCTTCCGTTATTACATTCAATCTCCACAGATCGTGACAGTTAAAAATTAGGACTTCCTCTCCAATAGTTCTATCTCCATTACACATACTCTCTAAACCACTAAAGGAAAACCTTTTCATAGTCCTAATACATTCTACTTATACAAAAAAATGGGACAAAGCCCTTACAAAAACCCTAACCCTAAGCGGATTAGGTTTGTCCACTTCCCAACTGATCTGCAACAGTTTGTCCACTTTCTAACTGCTTTTCCTCTATTGAAGGAAAATCTCCCTATGGACAGGTAGATCTCCTCAAAGAGCTAGACTCTTAACTTTAAGACAGAAAGTGCTTATCATGGTCACTGACTTCCTTTTAGGTCTACAAAAACTAATGCATGAAGAGGAAGGAGGAAATATGTACCTTTTATCGGTGTTTGTCCCTGCATGCTCCGAGTTGAACTCCAATCTTGAGCTCCTCGATAAGCCCTGTAGACAAACAAAGTACAACCACTTCCTATTCTATCGAGATTAGTTCGAAGCAGACCTATTTACCTAGAGACAAATTCATGTAATGTCAAACACAAATTAGGAATAAATAGGCCAAGCATATTACATTAATGAGGACAAATGTTACTTACAACCATAGATGGAATGTAGTAGTTTTGTCAAGTTCTCCTTGCCTAACCCTTGCTCAAAAGCTCCACAATCGGAATGACGATAGCTTCGCTGATTAGCCTCCACTTTACTGTATGTTTCCTATGAGATCGTAGGTTTCATGCTTCTCATCCCTTCTCCAAATATCACTTGTGAGATCATAATTTTGGTATTATTCTCCATCCAAATCCCCCTTTCACCATGAGAAATCCTGCTTATATAGCCTTGGAGAGGCTCAACCACTTGAGATATCTTTGGAGTAAGTTGAGGATTTTCCTCCTTTAGTTATGGATATGCCCTGTGATCATGGCTTGGCCAAGGATTCGAATCCAACTGCCTTCAGATATTGAGAGGATCTTCCCCTCGTTCTTCTCAACAAACCAACTGCTGCCTAGAATAGGTAGCGCTCCCTCAAAAGGAGTGTCAGAGCATTATAACACTTCCTAGTAAGGTTTAAGGGGGTGCCAGCACTCCCAGAAGCAGTAGCACTCCTCCAAAAGGGCAGAGTTAGTGTTATAACGCTCCCATATAGTGTATAGGGGGGCACCAGCACTCCTGAGAGCGCTCTCCTCCAAAAACCCAAATTCAATGGTTCTTTCAGATGGCAAGAGGTACATAACTCCAGTTAACCATTCCTCTTCTTCCAAATCAAGTGTTTGAGATGTTTAAAGTGTATTTTTGATGTCGTTATAAGTACAACATAGGCATCATGGTAGTATGCTTTGCTTGACACTTGTGACACTTATGAGCAAGATGCGACACTTGTGACACTTGTAATGATGACACTTGCGACACTATCGAAGTGAGTAATTTTGATGTGTAACAGATTCCCCCCCAAAGTATGAAGTTAGAAGATGAGAACTGATAAATGAAATTGTTTGTAGACTTTCAAGAAAGGGTATAGACGTAGAGAACCTGACAGAAGTTGCACACAAACATCCAACAAATATTATGACGTGTTTCAAACCCAAGGCAGACATACCTATGCTTGGATGATAAAGAATTGCAAGATATGGCCGCCATAAAATACATTGTGGATATTAATAAAAGGTATAGCCACCGAGGATACAGTGTGAATCTATACTCCTATGACCTGAATTGATCGTAGCCATGAAGAATACACAATGGATCTACGAGATGATAAGACATAGCCACGACCAATACAAAGTGGATCTATGTAACAATATATGTGTCATTGTTCAAAAGAAACTCCTTCGCAACCTGGGCAAAGTACATATAAGAGTGATCACTCAACCCAGGGTCTTCTTAACGATCCCGATGTAGTATGAATATAACCATGTGAATACATGTCTTGATGTCGAACATGGCAGAAACCACTTGATTACCGGTCAATGATGTAAACGGTTAACATGCGCGAGGGAGATCACCATTGTTGTCAATGATTCCCAAAGTACTCTAGTACATTCCAACGAATGTGAATGGATGAGCTGAAGTCGAACATCCGTGGAATCATCCGATCAGAGGTCAATGATGTAACGCATGTCTCCAACCTTTGATGATCTTTCTGGAGTTAAGCCACTAGCTTTCAAGCTGGGGGCATACCGAGCTTAGTCTTTGTTCTTTCTCGTGCTCGTAAATACATGAGAATGCATCTGGGTAAACTTTTATCTCTTTTTCGGACCTGTATGGATACACGAAAAAGGAACCCCCTAGAGTCTCCTTTAAGCTCTTTTCAGACTCTCTAAACATGAAAAGATTGCAAGTGATCTTGCTTCCTTTCCCACTTGTTAAAAGGTTTGAACGGGCATCTTTCGAGTGATAATTTATCTCTTTTTCAGCCTCGCGAGACTAACATTACGAAAAAGGACAACATTGGAGTCACCTTTAAGTTCTTTTCAGACTCTCTAAACATGAAAAGATTTCCGAGCGACCTTGTTCTCTTCACGCTCATTAAAGTATTTGAAGAAAACATCTGTTGAGCGATAGTTTATCTCTTTTTCGGTCTCATCCGAATCCTTTATGAAAAAGGAACTGAGAGAGTTCTCTTTTAAGTGTTTTTCCAAACTCTATAATCATGAAAAACCTTCGAGTTTTCTGTCTTTGGACTCATTAAAACAAACATCGATAGGCCCATACGGGATCGAACCCTTACTTCTTCCAGTTCGTTAAACAAAGGAAGAGGAACTTACCGAAGGTGAATTATATCAAGCATGTGTTACCCTCCTCGAACTCATTAAATTAAAAAGAGGTACTCATCTATCTGGATGGGGGGAAAAATTGAAAGAAGCAAGCCAAACAGTTTTTGAGAACATTACCAGTAACTCTTAGAGTTTCCCTTTAACAGGGCACTTTGTCTTTTGCATGCATTATAATCTGTTGAACCTCTGCACTGAACCAATCCTCTGAGTTTTTTTTACTCCTTTGGGTCACCCGATGAAAGTCACAGTATCCACTGCATCATCGTGTTTTGGTCCATGTCACGTTTCTGCTGTTGTGCCTTAGTGTTCAAGGGAAGTATCTGCCTTGAGAGTCATCCATCACAAATATCTTGTCTCAATACCTATGTCAGTCCATGTTCATTTGATCTACCAATTACATCTCTGTGTCCATTTC
>SNQJ01S0039064.1:29654-40730 GCA_010110895.2 Picea sitchensis
AAGAATTAACCAGGACGCAACCCCCGAGAAAAGATGATATGCAGGGGCAGACTCAGAGAAAGCCACATATAGCCAGGGTGTCGGCCTCATACAGTCGGGACAAGCCGCATACCAATTGGTACACCGTTTGTCTACTTGGGAGCATTGACCTCTGATGTCTCCACATTACCTGCTACAATTGCAAGCGAAATTTCCACGTTCCTCAAGAAAAACGTTGTTGCATGGATCCATGGTCCACTAGACATGTGTATTCAAATGCAGGCCGCACCAGGTCCGAAACTAATTTCCACGTTCCTCTAGGAAAACACGGTTGCATGGATCCACGACAAATGCAGGCCGCACTTCGTCCTAAACGGAGGGAAAAGCAGGTTGATTTACTATTTTATTTTAGTTACCTCTAGTCATAATTTTTTAATTTCTATACTGTCATTGCAAACCGTTTCCAATACTACACAGTTACTTCCCATTTGTTTTTAATAAGTTTTAGTAATTTAGACTTGACCGCCTAATAAAGCAGGATGCAATTAACCAACTATTTATCTTATTATAATTTATTACATGCAAGCTATAAAGTATTTAGTTAATATTTTCTTTAACTCTCCAGTTCATAAGAGCCGCAAAAATCGACTGAAATGAGAAAAATCCACTGTGGGATTGGTGTTGGGTGAAATGAGAAAAATCGATCGATGCCATCATTTGCGGTCTAATCCGTGACAGATATTGCATGACTGTTGCGTTCATCAAAGAAAGATACAAAATCAACCAAAACATTCAATCAAAACAAAAATGAAGGACAATTGATGCAGACCCCCTATCCCTTTCAAGGGCTGTGCGACCTCCCAGTCAGGATCTTTTGTTTCCGGAGCCAAAATGGCTCTTCTGGTTCCGAACTGGAACCCTTCGAACGAACAAACAGGTCCCTTACAAATGCTCAGTTGGATTTTTTGAGCACCAAGCGTGAGCTCCCACAACACACGATCAAGAGCCGTGACCTTGCGCTAAGCCAAAAAGGGCACTTATCGATGACTAGGACTTCACAAGTCAAGTGTCCCATCCCTTGTTCTTCGAACCCCCGGTTGCCGAAATGTCGAAATACCGGGGACCGGGACTTCACAAGTCAAGTGTCCCGTCCCTTGTTCTTCAAACCCCCGGTTGCCGAAATGCAAAAATACCGGGGACCGAGACTTCACAAGTCAAGCGTCCCATCCCTTGTTCTTCGAACCCCTAGTTGCCAAAATGACGAAATGTCGGGGACTGGGACTTCACAAGTAAAGCGTCCCGTTCCTTTGTCCTTCGAACCCCCGGTTGCCGAAATGCTGAAATGTCCCGATGCCTTGTGCTTCGGGTTTTCGCATTTTGCGAAATTAGGGTACAAGGGATATCCTTGCTCCTTGGAATCCCCGGTTGCTGAAATGCCAAAATCTCCTTGCGCCTATTCTTTCGGATTTTTGTGTTTCACGAAATCAGGGTACAGGGGATGTCTCTACTCCTTGGAATCCCTGGTTGCCGAAGTGCCGAAATGCCGAAATGTCTCGGCGTTCGATCAACGACTCACAACAATCCCTGGGATCGACGGTTCCGGTTGAATCACGATTTCACAGTTCAGGATTCTGAAAGACAAGGATCTTTGTCTTTCCAACTCGCGGTACCCGAAGTCACGAAATGGACCAATGGTCCAGATCGGCCTGTGATCGATGGTTCGGGTCGAATCGCAATTTTGCGATTTCGCGATTCAGGGTTCTGAAAGACAAGGATCTCTGTCTTTCCAACTTGTGGTACCTGAAATCGCGAAATGGACCAACGGTCCATATCTGCTTGTGATCGATGGTCATTATTCCTCCTGAGATTTGGATGACAAGAAGCCCTCATCGCTAACCTCCTCGCAGCTCCACCTGATCCAACGACTTGCGGGGTTTCAGTGTTCCTCCCCGAGGAATATCCACCGTCCGTTCAGATCTTTGAACCCTCCTCTCCTGGATCTACGCAGTGTTAAAGCCTGCGCTTCTCCCTCAAATCGGATGGTCCACAGGATTTTCCACCGCGATCCAACGCTCGAAGACGTTCTTCCTCCTGAGCTTTTACTCACTTCAGACTTAGAAGATTTTCTAAGTCTTCGAAGACTCGGTCTTTGCTTCTTCCATGGAATGAGTTCCTGGATCTCGATAATACTTCCAAAGTGTTATTTCTCCTGAGCTTTGTTTGGTTCAGACTTCCATTCCCCGCGCACTCCTTGCGTCTGAGGGATTTTGATAACTCAGATCCACGACGTTTCTCTCTGGCTCGATGCACACCTTGCAGAGCTTCCAATGAAGAGAAACAATTGAAACTGGGAAAATTCACATTTCCATCCACTTGTTCATAAAACAGAAAATGACAGGAAAATGCACACAGTCCAAACACCACACATTTGGATCAATTTTCCATTCCATTATATTCACAAGTGCCCACTGGCTACATAATACATCCGAAATTACAGCAACTCAAAAATTGAGATCTCCTGCTAACTCGCAGTTCTCTTACAACTAATTTCTCTCTGTATTACNCCATTCCATTATATTCACAAGTGCCCACTGGCTACATAATACATCCGAAATTACAGCAACTCAAAAAATTGAGATCTCCTGCTAACTCGCAGTTCTCTTACAACTAATTTCTCTCTGTATTACAGCTCTCTCTCTTCTTGTCGCTAACTGGGCATACAAGCTTTTACATAACTCAAAAATGTTTCTAGGGTTTCCCCTGGCTACTTACCTACTCTAAACTTCATCCTACGCTATCTTAGTTCAATCGCATTCCAGAGCCGAAGTGGAAAATCCTGCTCAGTTTATAATTTCAAAACTTGCTTCAAAGGGTAATTTTCCGCACTGGTTCAAGCGTGCCTCCAAAGGTGAATTTCGGCGTTGAGTGGAGGCGGATCCAAAAATCGATTGTAACTGTCCACGTTGATGTTCTGGGAGAACTCTCACATGTTGGGTGGTCTCGCCTCTGTGCGCTTGCCAACGATGCTCCTGCATCATACTCCCCTTGACAAAAAATCATGGACTCATGTCCATGAGCTCCTCTACTGACCTTCCCTGCTTCTGGATAGCAGCTTCGTTTTCCCAACTGGCATCTTTTATTGGGTGCCCCTTCCATTTGACCAGATACTCAAAATAAGTCTTTCTCCTGGTCTTCTTTCCAATCCTCTAATCCAGAATCTTCTCCATGTGTAGCTTCTCTGCCACAAGCATCTATTTCTCCCACTGAATCCTTCCTTGATCTTATGATCCTTCTGTGTCGTCTTTCCTATAAGGATACAGGTCCGAGACATTGAATATGGGTGAAATTCCCACACCATCTGGCAACTTGATCTCATAGGTGTTTGCATCAAACTTCCTCAAGATCTTACAGGGTCCTATCTTCTTCATCTTCAATGTGTTATATGATCCCCTACGGAACCTTTCCTTCCTAAGATGTGCTAAAACCTGATCTCCCACTTCAAATTGAAGTTCCCTGCAATGTTGATCAACTCTATGCTTGTATTTCTGGTTAGAACTCTGTAATTGTTCTTTGATCCGATTATGGAGTTTCTGCATTTCAGCAGCAAAATCCTCTGCTCTAGCGCTTCTGATCTCTCCCTATTCCAAGTTTCTCAACTCAGACACTCCCCTGGGTTGCATTCCGTAGAGTATTTGGAATGGGCTCCTTCCAATGCTTTTGTTTGGTGAGTCATTGTATGCAAATTCTTCTTGTGGCAGAATCTGATCCCACTGGTTATGGTGTTCAGTAACCAGACTTCTCAATAAGTTTCCCAAACTTCTATTTACCACCTCAGTCTGCCCATCTGTCTAAGGGTGATAAGATGAGTTGAAGGACAAATATGTCCCCATATTCTTCCACAACGTCCTCCAAAGGTGACCAACAAATTTTGTGTCTCTATCTAAGACAATGCTCCTGGGTAGATCATGAAGTCTCACAACTTCTCTGAAAAACATATTTGCCACATGTGTTGTATCACTGGTCTTTTGGCATGGGATGAAATGTGCCATATTTGAAAACCTATCCACCACCAAAAATATGGAATCGAATCCCCTTTGTGTTTTTGGCAATCCCAACACGAAATCCATGCTTATTACATCCCAAGGCCTCTCTGGTATTGGCAATGGTTGATACAACCCAGTGTTCTATATTTTCCCCTTTGCATGTTGGAAGATCCTACATCTGTTCACAAACTTTATCACCTCTATTCTCATACCTGGCCAATAGTATGAACTGCTCAACTGTGCAAACGTTTTATCGTGGCCGAAATGTCCAGCCAATCCTCCACTATGCTTCTCCTTCAGAAGATTGTCCCTCATTGAGCATCTTGGTATGCACAATTGATTTCCTCTGAACAACAATCCTTCCTGAACCACATACTCTATCTACTGACTTCTATCTCTTAGTACAAGGCTTGTACATGCTTCGTAGGCCTCCTTGAAATCTGTATCATCACAATACCTATCCTTAAGGTGTTCAAACCCCAAGGTCTCCACCTGGAATTCTTGCAGAATTAAACATCTCCTGCTTAATGCATCAACAACTTTGTTCGCATTCCCAACAATATGTTTTATGACAAAAGTAAAATTTTGCATAATTTCAACCCATTTTTCATGTCTCTGATTCAGTTTTTCTTGTCGGGTTATGAATTGTAAAGCTTGGTTATCATTGTACAAGACAAACTCTTTCGGGAAAAGATAATGCCTCCATTTCTTCAATGCTCAAATTATGGCATAGAACTCCTTGTCATATGTGGAGTATTTCCTCTTAGTCTCATTCAGCTTCTGGCTGAAATAGGCAACAGGTATGTTATCCTGACTCAAAACTACTCCTATTGCAACTCCACTTGCGTCACATCTTACCTGAAATGTGTTCCCAAAATTCGGCAAGATCATAATTGGTCGTTCTGTTATCTTCTCCTTCAATATATTGAAGCTCCTTTCAGCCTCTTTTGTCCATTTAAAAGACTTGTGCCACTTCTTCACTGTATCCATCATTGGTTCACAAATCCCACTGAAGTCTCTAATGAACTTTCTGTGGAAACTTACTAAACCATGAAAGCTCCTTACTTTGAACATGCTCCTTGGTGACGACCATTCCTTGATTGCTTTCACCTTTTTTGGATCCATCTTCAATTCATCCGAAGATATCACAAAACCCAAGTAAATGAGTTATGTCTTCATAAAAGAGGACTTCTTCAGATTGATTAGCAACTTCTCTTGTTGTAGCCTCCTCATTACTAGCGTTAGGTGCCTCA
This sequence comes from Picea sitchensis, assembly GCA_010110895.2. Lineage (NCBI taxonomy): Eukaryota > Viridiplantae > Streptophyta > Pinopsida > Pinales > Pinaceae > Picea > Picea sitchensis. The sequence goes on from SNQJ01S0039064.1 coordinate 34,930, forward strand.
AATGCTCCTCTTTAGTCTTGCTTAAAATCAGTATATCGTTCAGATATACAACCACAAACTTACCAATGAAATCTTTTAGAATTTCATTCATCAGCCTCATAAAAGTGCTCAGGGCATTCGTTAAGCCAAATGGCATAACCAACCACTCATACAGACTTTCATTCGTCTTAAAGGCTATTTTCCATTCATCACCTTCTCTCATTTTGATCTGGTGATATCCACTTTTCAGATCTATCTTAGAAAAGAAATTTTCTCCACTTAAGCAATCCATTAAGTCATCCATTCTTGGTAAAGGAAATATGTACCTGATGATGATCTTGTTGATGGCTCTCGAGTCTGTGCACATTCTCCATCCTCCATCTTTCTTTGGGCTTAACACAGTTGGTACTGCGCATGGGCTCAAACTTTCTCTGACTAAACCCTTATCCAACAAATCTTGGACTTGGTTCCTCACCTCCTCATTCTCTTGAGGTGTTAATCTGTATGCTGCCTTGTTTGGCAGGCTTGCTCCTGGTATCAAGTCGATATGATGACTGATACTCCTGATGGGTGGTAATGAGTTTGGCAGCTCATCCACCACTATATCAACAAAATTATCCAGCAGCTCCTGAACTTCTTCAGGTAAATCATCCATTGATGTACTTGTAAGGATGACTCTGGGCTTTCTCACCACAACGAACTGCATCTCCTATTCTTCCTTGACATCTTTTAGGAGTTCCTTCCCACTCATGAGTAGTATTCTTGTGCCGGCTTCCTCTTTTGCTCTCTTCTCCTCCATTGGCATCAACATATGCGTCCTACCATTCTTCTCCAATGTATATGTATTCTTCCTTCCATCGTGAATGACATTTCTATCACACTGCCATGGTCTTCCCAACAAAATGTGGCATACGTCCATGGGAATTACATCACATGGGATTTCATCTTTATATCCTTCTATTTTAATTTCAACCAGGCATTGTTTAGTAATCATTAACTGGTGTCCTTTCTGCAGCCATGAGACTTTGTATGGCCTTGGATGTGCAGTTGTCTTCAGCTCTAGTTTCTCCACCATATCTGTGGATACTAGGTTGTCAGTACTCCCACTGTCAATGATCACCTTGCATACTTTATCCTTAGTCTTGCAAGCTGTCCTGGAGAGATTGTTTCTCTGCACTGGCTTCTCAATTTCTGCCTCTGGTTTTAAGAGAAATTTACTCAACATCAGGGATGCTCCATCATGTGCTCCTTCTGCTTCAACATCTCCCTGCCATGCTTCTAAAATGTGAGCTTCTCTTCCTTTCTTCTTCTTCTCGGGACATTCCCAAGACATGTTCCCTATCTTTCCACAGTTATAGCACCTTACTCCTCCTCTACCTCTTCCTCTAGAAGAGTTTCTTCCACCATTCTATCTTCCTCGTGAACTTCCTCCTCATTATGAGTGATTGTGTGGTTTCTCATCCTCATCCTTAGACTGATGTGCTCTGTCATGGTTAAATCCCTTGCTTTTGCTTGGGACCGAGCCTCTACCTCTTCCTCACTGGTTCTATTTTCTGGTCAGCTTCTCCTCTGCCTTCAGTGAAAACTTATAATCATCTTCCACAGTCCTTACTGTCATCATGTTGAACTTGTCCTGGATTTCATATCTCAAGCCATTTACATATCTGGCGACTTTTTCTTTGTCTCTCTCCTTTTGTCCAGTTCTAATGTTCATCCGATAGAACTCCTCGGTGTACTCCTTGACTGTCATCCCTTTCTATCTCAGGTTCTTTAGCTTCCTTAACAGATTGATCTAGTAGTCTTTGGGTATGAACTTAGCCTTCAATTTGGCTACCATCCTGTTCCAACTCTTTATCCTCTGTTTTCCTTTACTTCTCCTCTCAGCCTGCAGTTCATCCCACCACAGTGTTGCATGCCCTTTTAGCCCGGTGACTACTTGCTTCACCTTCTTCTCCTCATCGACATCTTCATAGTCAAAGTGTTTGTCCATGGACCTTATCCAGTCCAACAGTTCTTCAACATCTAGATTTCCCTCATACATGGGGACCTCTATCTTAGCTCTGCCTCCCAATATGACAACTCCTCTCAACAAACGTTCTTCTACAACATCCTCTCCTACAGCTTCTTCAACCTCAACCTCTTCACTTTCCACATCACTGACATCCCCAACATTAGGTGCTCTTCTCTATGTTGCTTCCATTGTTTCCATTCAAGCACAAAGCGTTCACATCTCCCTCTCTACAACACGGTTGGCCAAAGGCGGATCTCGTCTTCTTGGCGGTATTATGTCGACTATCTTCCACACATAGAGTACAACTCCGAGTTCTCTGTCTCCTTCTTTTCTTCCTTCGCCTGAAGTCTACAGATGAAAAACTCAGCTCTAATACCACCTGATGCAGACCCCCTATCCCTCTCAAGGGTTGCGCAACCTCCCGGTCGGGGTCTTCTGTTTCTAGAGCTGAAATGGCTCTTCTGGTTCTGAACTGGAACCCTTCGAACAAACACACAAGTCCCTTACAAATTCTTAGTTGGATTTTTCGAGCGCCAAGCGTGAGCTCCCACAGCACACAACCAAGAGTCGTGACCTTTCGCTAAGCCAAAAAGGGCGCTTATCGGGGACCGGGACTTCACAGGTCAAGCGTCCCATCCCTTGTTCTTCAAACCCCCGGTTGCCGAAATGCTGAAATACCGGGGACCAGGACTTCACAAGTCAAGTGTCCCATCCCTTGTTCTTCGAACCCCCAGTTGCCGAAATGCTGAAATACTGGGGACCGAGACTTCACAAGTCAAGCGTCCCGTCCCTTGTTCTTCGAACCCTCGGTTGTCGAAATGTCGAAATGTCAGGGACCGAGACTTCACAAGTCAAACATCTCGTTCCTTTTCCCTTCGAACCGCCGGTTGCCAAAATGCCGAAATGTCTCGGCGCCTACTCCTTCGGGTTTTTGCGTTTTGCGAAATCAGGGTACAAGGGATATCCTTGCTCCTTGGAATCCCCGGTTGCCGAAACGCTGAAATCTCCTTGCGCCTATTCTTTCGTATTTTCGCATTTCGTGAAATCAGGGTATAAGGGATGAATCTGCTCCTTGGAATCCCCGGTTGTCGAAGTGTCGAAACGTTAAAATGTCCCGACGTTCAATCAACAACTCACAACGATCCCTAGGATCAATGGTTCTTGTCGAATCACGATTTCGTGGTTCGGGATTTTGAAAGACAAGGATATTTGTCTTTCCAACTCACGGTACCCAAAGTCATGAAATGGACCAACGGTCTAGATTGGCCTGTGATCGACGGTTCTGGTCGAATCGCAATTTTGCGATTCAGGGTTCTGAAAGACAAGGATCTTTGTCTTTCCAACTCGTGGTACCCAAAATTGCGAAATGGACCAACGGTCCAGATCTGCTTGTGATCAATGGTCACTGTTCCTCCCGAGCTTTGGACGACAAGAAGCCCTCGCCGCTAACCTCCTCGCAGCTCCACCTGATCCAACGACTTGCGGGGTTTCAATATTCCTCCTCGAGGACTCTCCACCATCCATTTAGATCTTCGAACCCTCCTCCCATGGATCTACGCAGTGTTAAATCTTGCGCTTCTCCCTCAAATCGGACGGTCCGCGGGATTTTCCACCGCGATCCAATGCTCGATGGCATTCTTCCTTCTGAGCTTTTACTCACTTCAAACTTAGAAGATTTTCTAAGTCTTCGAAGACTCGGTCTTCGCTTCTTCCAGGGAATGAGTTCCTGGATCTCGATAACACTTCCAAAGTGTTATTCCTCCTGAGATTTGTCTGGTTCAGACTTCGATTCCCCACACACTCCTTGCATCTGAGGGATCTTGATAACTCAGATCCATGATGTTTCTCTCTGGCTCAATGCACACCTTGCAGATCTTCCAATGAAGAGAAACAATTGAAATTGGGAAAATTCACAGTTCCATCCACTTGTTCATAAAACAGAAAATGACAGGAAAATGCACACAGTCAAAACACCACACATTTGGATCAATTTTCCATTCTGTTATATTCACAAGTGCCCACTGGCTACATAATACATCCGAAATTACAGCAACTCAAAAATTGAGATCTCCTGCTAACTCGCAGTTCTCTTACAACTAATTTCTCTCTATATTACAGCTCTCTGTTCTTGCTGCTAACTGGGCATACAAGCTTTTACATAACTCAAAAATGTTTCTAGGGTTTCCCCTGGCTACTTGCCTACTCTAAACTTCATCATATGCTATATGATAGTTCAGTTACAACCGATTTCGAGATCCGCTGAGTGGAGGCGAATCCCGAAATCGGTTGTAACTGTCCACGTTGAAGTTTTGGGAGAACTCTCATGTGTTGGGTGGTCCTGCCTCTATGTGCTTGCCAACGATGCTCCTGCATCAACAATTTTCTAGAAAGACAACATATTGCAAGGGCCGATCTAAAAATAAAACTGCCAGACATATTTAAGGCGTTTACAAAAGAAAGCATACATCTTGGCTGCATAAGAAAACATATTACAAAGCCCTTGAAACCCTTAGTGTGTTGTACCGACAATATAGCCAGTGAAGGACCGGCCAAATAAGACATCGAAGCCGTCGTTGAAGCAAAAGCAACGGAGAACCAGTGAGTCAAGTCGAAGATATTGAGCTTGGCATCGGAGGAAGCGGTGGAAGGTCTTGAAATTATTCATGCAGAGGCCCGCGAAGAGGCAGAGGAGATAGCAGGTGAAATCAGCGAGTGTATAGGTGGCTAGGATGAGAAAGGTGGAGGCCGTGAAAGGTGGAGTTCGTGAGACGGTGTATAGAGTACAGGAGTTGGTCGAGGAGTCGTACATACATGATATGATAGTTATATGACAAATGCAGAGTGGTATGGTGAATAAAGATGGTGTTTTTTTAAACCTGTCAACATTAAGAAACATCAAGAATGGTGAACAAAATGGCTGTTTTGGAAAACTTGTCAACCAGTTGACAGGTTTTCTACAAAACCTAACACTAAATATGCCTTCGGCATAATTATTGTAATTTTTTTATCTCAACTATATACAACTAATATATTAAAACATTTCTAAGAGGTAGGTATAAACAACTTTGTTGCTATTTTCACTTGTTTTATATTGCATTGAATGTTATTGTAATATCATCCCAAAGACTTCAAGATAAATTAACATTTTTTAATGTTTGATTTTTTTATCGGATTAGGGGTTTTTAAGGGTGTTATTAGACTTGTCCATAAACTATTAAAAGTATAAAGAAGTCACATCACTTTTATTTTTCTTTTAGGCTATGTACAAATAATACATTATTACAAGTTTCAATTGTTTGATAATTATTATAATTTTTTGTTTTAGACTACGGACAACTAATATATTAAACATTTCTAAGAAAGGGTATAAGCAACTTTGTTGTTATTTTTAGTTGTTTTATATTGCATTTAATGTCATTGTATTAGCATCCCAAAGACTTCAAGATAAATTAACATTTTTTAAAGTTTGATTTTTTTATTGGATTAGGGGTTTTTAAGGGTGTTATTAGACTTGTCCATAAACTATTAAAAGTATAAATAAATCACATCACATTTATTTTGCTTTTAGGCTATGTACAAATAATGCATTATTACAAGTTTCAATTGTTTCATAATTATTATAATTTTGTGTTTTCGACTACATACATCTAATATATTAAAACATTTCTAAGAGTCATGCATAAGCAACATTGTTGTTATTTTCACTTGTTTTATATTGCATTTAATGTCATTGTCTTAGCATCCCAAAGACTTCAATATAAATTAACATTTTTTAATGTTTGATTATTTTTATTAGATTAAGGGTTTTTAA
>SNQJ01S0039064.1:40780-54772 GCA_010110895.2 Picea sitchensis
GCATCACCCACGTCAAGCGAGCCAGCACAAAAGCGGGAGACAGCTGGACAAGCCAGCATAATTTTCTTTTTGAAAGAACCTTGAAACTGTTGCGCAAAACATTAATGCGTTGATTTGATGAAGCACACCTTGTATTTGTAAATGGACCTTGAGCGGATATCTCTCGTCCTTAAGTAGATGAGGCATTTAATAGATTTAATGTAAAGTAGATAGAACATTTAATTTCTAGATTTTATAGCTTTAGATCTCGAGAGGGAAACAGGATATAGACACCCTCCTTTGTACATTGGATCAATCATCGAGAAGCAGAAGAGAAGAGCACTCAGAGAAGTGTATGAAGAACCTCCGTGTACAGACATTGGATTAATAAAAAAAAAGCTTTGATTCAATTTCATGGTTGTGTTAGTCTCTGTGTATTGATGATATTATGCTCATGAGTGTTTGCTTCTTGTCATACATTTTCTTTTATATGCTGTGTATGTGAATTCATGGTTGAAATGAAGTCTGAGAGAACAAGGAGTTAGTTTCAATTGTTTCTCTAAGTGAGCCAGAGAATTCCTGTAATGTGTGCAGTGAATTTGTCCGCAAGGAGTGCGTGACTGCAGGGTTCAATTAGAGAAAGATTTTGGGCTAAATTCTCAGAAGTGCAGGTTTGGCATCAGAGCCGTGCAAGGTGTGCACAGGCTAGAAGAAGTCTCAGAGTTGCGATTCTGAGCAAAGGAAGTGAAAGACTGCTGCTGTAGGTGTGCGCAGAGTCGAGAAGACTTCAACACTTAGGCGTTGTTGAAGATTTTCCGCAAGGAGCGCGTGCAAGAGCTTCTTCCTGAGGGAATTGAAGTCGTGGAAGCTCAGAAGAGATAGGTCTTCAAAGTTGTCGAAGGACAGAGGATAAAAGTTGTGCATGAGCAGGTTGTAAAGAATAGACGCAGATTGACGGACAAGTCTCGTGGAGAGACCCTTCTGGTTCGGGGATTGCGTAAGGAGGAAAGTGGACGTGAAGTCTACAGTGCAGGCGGAAGAAGTTCGAAGTCCGGGAGAGCAGGGGCGTCGATCAGAATCACGAGGAGCGTGACTCTATTCGTGGATTGGACATATCGGTGTTCCGCGTGGAAGAGACTTGAACTGGGCCGTGGAGATCGCGAGGTGCGAAGTTCCGAGGAATTTTGTAGATCGCGGGGACCACGAGAGTGGGGATGTGGCAGGTGATCTCGGGACATCGGGTCTCGGGAGTTGAAGGGCTAAGAGATTGGTCTCGCGAGTGGCGAGGACACGAGAGAGCGAGATCGCGAGATCGACATCTCGGCGTGTCGCGTATCGGCGGTTGGAACCGTATGAGTTGATCGTCGCGAATCGCGAAGTTGCGATATAGAGAAGTTCCGATAGCGGAGTAAGGGAAGTCAACGATTGACCGACATCTCGGGTCTCGGAGATCCGAGAGTCCAGGATTCAAATTCGAACTTGCGAAGGCGCGAAGTTCCAATCCTCCGAGTGCAGAGAGAGAGGGGTCGAGTAAGGAAGAATCTGTGGGTAGATCTTCCAATAGGAAGATAGAAGAGTATTGTACTCTTCGGGCCGAGAGAAGAGAAGGTCCTGGTGAGAGCGATCTCTCTCCAAGGAGTGGGGAAGGTTGCTTCAATATGATGACTGATACTCCTGATGGGCGGCAATGTGTTTGGAAGCTCATCCACCACTATATCAACAAAATTATCTAGCAGCTCCTGAACTTCTTCAGGAAAATCATCCATTAACAAACTCGTAAGGATGACTCTGGGTTTCCTTACCACAACGAACTGCATCTCCTGTTCCTCCTTGACGTCTTTCAGGAGTTACTTCCCACTCATGAGAAGTATGCTTGTGCTGGCTTCCTCTTTCACTCTCTTCTCCTCCATTGGCAACAACATATGCGTCCTACCATTCTTCTCCAATGTATATGTATTCTTCCTTCCATCGTGAATGAAATTTCTGTCAAATTACCATGGTCTTCCCAAAAAAATGTGGCATATGTCCATGGGAATTACATCACATAGGATTTCATCTTTATATCCTCCTATTTTAATTTCAACCAGGCATTGTTTAGCGATCATTACCTGGTGTCCTTTTTGCAGCCATGAGACTTTGTATGGCCTTGGATGTGCAGTTGTCTTCAACTCCAATTTCTCCACCATCTCTGTGGATACTAGGTTGTCCATACTCCCACTGTCAATGATCACCTTGCACACTTTATCCTTAGTCTTGAAAGCTGTCCTAAAGAGACTGTTTCTCTGCACTGGATTTTCAATCTCTACCTCTAGTTTTAAGAGAACTTTTCTCAACATCAAGGATGCTCCATCCTCTGCTCCCTCTACCTCAACATATCTTCGTTGTGCCTCTGAAATGTGATCTTCTCCTCCTTCCTTCTTCTTCTCGAGACATTCCCAAGACATGTGCCCTATCTTTCCACAGTTATAACACCTTACTCCTCCTCTGCCTCTTCCTCTAGAAGAGTTTCTTCCACCACTTTGTCTCCCTCGTGAACTTCCTCCTCGTTCTGAGTGATTGTGTGGTTTCTTAGCGTCGTCCTTAGAATGATGTGCTCTGTCATGGTTAAATCCCTTTCTTTTGCTTGGGATCGAGCCTTTACCTCTTCCTCGCTGGTTTTGTTTTCTAGCCAGCTTCTCCTCTGCCTTCAGTGCAAACTAATAAGAATCTTCCATAGTCCTGACTGACATCATGTTGAGCTCGTCCCGGGTCTCATATCTCAAGCCATTTATATATTTGGCGACTTTCTCTTCGTCTCTCTCCCTTTGTCTAGTTCTAATGTTCAGCCGATATAACTCCTTGGTGTACTCCTTGACTATCATCCCTTTCTGTCTCAGGTTTAGTAGCTTCCTGAATAGATTGATCTGGTAGTCTTTGGGTATGAACTTAGCCTTCAATTTGGCTACCATCCTATCCCAACTCTTTATCCTCTGTTTGCCTTTACTTCTCCTCTCAGCCTGCAGTTCGTCCCACCACAATGATGCATGCCCTTTTAGTTGGGTGACTGTCGGCTTCACCTTCTTCTCCTCATCGACATCTTCATAGTCGAAGTGTTTGTCCATGGAACTTATCCAGTCCAACAATTCTTTAGCATCTAGATTTCCCTCATACATGGGGACCTCTATCTTAGCTCTGCCTCCCAATCTGACAACTTCTCTCAACAAACGTTCTTCTGCAACATCCTCTCCTACAACTTCTTCAACCTCAACCTCTTCACTTTCTGCATCACTGACATCACCAACGTTAGGTGATCTTATTTGTGCTTTTGCCATTGTTTCCAATCAGGCGCGAAGTTCTCGCATCGCCCTCTCTACAACACGATTGGCTAAAGGCAGCTCTCGTCTTCTTGGCGGCATTATGTCAATTATCTGTCACACACATAGTTCAACTCTGAGTTCTCTGTCTCCTTCTTTTCCTCCTTCGCCTGAATTCTATAGACAAAAAATTGAGGCTCTGATACCACATGATGCAGACCCCCTATCCCTCCTGAGGGTTGCGCGACCTCCTAGTCAGGATATTCTGGTTCCGGAGCTGAAATAGCAGTTCTGGTCCCAAACTGGAACCCTTTGAATGAACACACAGGTCCCTTCACCAATGCTCAGTTGGATTTTCCAAGTGCCAAGTGTGAACTCCCACAACACACAACCAAGGGCCGTGACCTTGCGCCAAACCGAAAAGGGCGCTTATCGGAAACCGAGACTTCATGAGTCAATCATCCCATTCCTTTGTCCTCCAAACCTTCGGTAGCTGAAATGCCGAAATGTCCCTACGCTTGTTCCTTAGGGATTTCACGTTTCATGAAATCATGACACAAGGAGTATCCTTGTTCCTTGGAGTCTCCGGTCATCGAAAAGCCAAAATGCCCCAGCGCCTTATCCTCCGGGTTTTTGTGAATCGTGACTTCAGGTTTTTCGATTTCAGGAAATCCAGTTACAAGGGATATCTCTGCCCCTTGGAACCCCCGGTTGCCGAAATGTCGAAATGCCGAAAGGGCTGATCGAGACTTTTACCAAAAAGGAATTTTGGATTTCGCGACTTCGCAGATCCTGATGCAAGTTCCTTGACTCTTCAACTCCCAAAACCCAAAATGCTGAAATACCAGGGACCAGGACTTCACAAGTCAAGCGTCTCGTCCCTGGTTGCCGAAACATCGAAATTCTGAAATATCCTGGTGTTTGATCAATGACTCACAACGATCCCTGGGATCGACAGTTCCGGTCGAATCGCGACTTCGCGATTTCGCAGTTCGGGATTCTGAAAGACAAGAGTCTCTGTGTTTCCAACTCATAGTACCTGAAATCCTGAAATGGACCAACGGTCCAGATCTCCTTATGATCAATGGTCACTAATCCTCCCGAGATTTGGGTGTCAATAAGACCTCGCCGCCAACCTCGTCGCAGCTCCATCTGATCCAACGGCTTGCAGGGTTTCAACGTTTCTCCTCGAGGACTCTCCACCGTCCGTCCAGGTCTCTGGGATCTCCCCTCCTGGATCTACATAGCGTTAAAGTCTGCGCTCCTTCCTCAAATCGGACGGTCCGCAGGATTTTCCACCACGATCCAACATTCGACGACGTTCTTCCTCCTGAGCTTTTACTCGCTTCAGACTTAGAAAATTTTCTAAGTCTTCGAAGACTTGGTCTTCACCTCTTCCAGGGAATGAGTTTCTGGATCTCGATAACACTTCTGAAGTGTTATTCCTCCTGAGATTTGTCTGGTTCAGACTTCGATCTCCTACGCACTCCTTGCGTATGAGGGATTTTGATAACTCAGATCCACGATGTTCCTCTCTGGCTCGATGCACACCTTGCAGAGATTCCAATGAAGAGAAACAATTGAAACTGGGAAAATTCACAGTTCCATCCACTTGTTCATGAAAACAGAAAATAACAGGAAAATACACACAGTCCAAACACCACACATTTGGATCAATTTTCCATTCTCTTATATTCACAAGTGCCTAGTGGCTACATAATACATCCAAATTTATAGTAACTCAAAAACACTGAGATCTCCTGCTAACTCGCAGTTCTCTCTTACAACTAATTTCTCTCTGTATTCCCGCTCTCTTAACTGTGTGTCCAAACTTATACATAACTCAAAAATGTTTCTAGGGTTTTCCCTGGCTACTTGCGTACTCTAACATTCATCCTACGCTATCTTAGTTCAGTCACATTCTAGAGCCGAAGTGGAAACTCCTTCTCTGTTTACGATTTTCAAAATGTGCCTCAAAGGGTAAAATTTAGCACCAGTTCAAGCGTGCCTCCAAAGGTGAATTCCGACGCCGAGTGAAGGCGGATTTCAAAATCGGCTGCAACTGTCAACGTTGAATTTCTGGAAGAACTCACACGTGTTGAGTGGTCCTGCCTCTGTGCGCTTTCCAACGATGCTCCTGCATCAAATACATTAGTTTCCCTATGATGCACTATGAAGATAATTTAGTTCATAGGCCTAGATCAATTAGGTGGTCTCTCATTTTTCTGTGATATTTTGTTTTTCTTTGGATCCCCGTTGTGTTTTTTTTTTTTATGGGAGGATTGTATTCCTTTTTTTATTTGGAGTGATTTACTTTATTTTTTAGAAGTTTAAGGTGATTTTTCCTACATTCCACTGCCTCCCTACTAGGTTGATGATTGATGTGCATATGCACATGTAGGGGCATATGTTTCCCAAGAGGAGATAGGTAGAGTGGCCACATAGGTAGGTTAGTTTAAAGGCACTAGATTTATTAGCTAGTGAGGACAATTACATCCTCGATATTGTATAATACCCATATGTAGCAATGGACTAGTGAGTATGTCCAAACTATCAGGATATTTAGACACTTTGGATTTAGTTAAGATCAACTTGGTGTAATGTGTCTTTAGGTAAACATGTGTTTATTTAGTATATATTAGTATGCATTTGTAGTTATGTAATCTGATGGTCATGATATGTTCTAGATATAGAGTGATCCGATGACTCATATTTTCCTCGATCTTAACGACTACATTGATCCACAACTTAACACCCTATTAGTCCATGATGTCTATTTAAAGAGCATGGAGGATAATTTGGTGATGATTGATTGTGAGAAAATATCTTGTAGAATATTTTTATTTTTCATTAATATATTGTCTCAAGTGGCCACGCTAGCTGGGGTCGTGGACTATTTCCCTCTTCGTTGGTTTTAACCACGTAAACATATCGACGTGTTGATATTTGATCTAGTTCTGTGAGTGGTTACTGAAGGTGTTCATCTTCTGTTGGAATACCCTATTTTGTTGAACATGGTATCATATCATGTTTGAAGACCCGCTCCCATTGTAGATCGAGATCTTGAAGTTGTGTTGCTACATTCCTTCTTTTTGCAATTTTTATATATTTCTAGGTTTAGAGGATTGTTTCATTGTGTTCGAAGCATTTTTTTTAGTTATAATTTTTTTTTCCTTCACTAAAAAATGTTTATGTTTTCCCAAGTTACGACCATTTTAGTCATATCTAGAGGTATAAATCCTGAATACACCATTTTAATTTTTTTTTTTACAAAGTTAATATTTCAGTTTTCTATTTTAATTTCCAACTTGCTACTCTTTTCAGTCTGCTTTTTCTCTTTTCCATGTGCTCTATGCAATCTTAGAAAATAAAAAATAAAACAAAAAGTGTTTTCCTGTCTACATATGCTCTTTATCGTGTGCTCCGTGTGATCTCGAAAAATCAGAAAAATAAATAAAACTTGCATTTTATGGGTAGGCTAACTGATATCTAACCCCATTTGTTGTTGAGATTCATTTTTTTTCAAAAAAATTCACTTGTGTTTGAATGAACACATGGAAACATACGTTTTTTGGGTAAGCAAACACTTTGAGGTAGAGCTCCAACAACAACAACACTCCCATCATCATCTTTTACAATTATAATGTGTTTTCCACAAGCTCACTTGGTTGAAAGTTGTTTTATGTATAAGAGGTTTTGAGTTCAAGCCTCTTTTTTAAGTTACCTTTTGAAAAAGTTCATGCATCTATTGTAAAATGCATTTCACTTAAATTATAAAAGGGAATCACTATAAGTAGCTTTAATATTTATTTTTTAGTTATTTTTTGCATATAACTTTAATTTAGAAATTAACTTTTTTGTAAAAGTGATTCTCACTTATTCTATAAAAGTAGGTCACTTCATAAAGTAACTTAGTTGTAAAAATGAACTTGTAGGAAAAAAGTTGGAGAAGGAAGGGATTTTTGTGCATTTATCACCACATGGGTCAACTTCTACCTACCATGTGGTGCTTCGGTTATTGAAAGGGAATGCCTTTCACATTTGAAGTTTGTTTTCAGTGTCGTTTTTTTGAAATATCCTAATTTTTTGAGAGATTTTCATTCAGACCATTAGTATCATATTTTAAATCCATATTCTTTGCATATTTTAATATAGCTTTTCCTAGTGGTATTTTTCTTACCAGTACCAACTAATTCTCATGGAAATACTATATGGAGGATGTACTAAGAAGTAAAGGGTTGTACTGGATTACCTTGGGAAAATAAAAATCCCCCATTGATTCTGAAAATAAATCCAAATGGGATAGTAAGAATCTCAAAGCACATGGACTAATCAAAATGTCCATCTCTCCTTATTTAAGGTTTAACCTTCAATGAATTGGTGGCCCAAATAAATCTTGGGAAAAGTTTGATGCTATATTTGGTAAACACAATGTGATTCAAGCCCACTAGATTAAAAATTAGTTAATGAATTTAAGTCCCAATGATTTTCCTTGCACTAAATATTATTTATCTAAGTTGAAAAGACTTAGAATTTTATGTAAGTATTGTCAAATAGATGTGAAGGATGATTGATGCATATATTCTATTTTTTCTAAGCTTGGTAGTGCATATTCTATCTTTGTATCTACCTTTTATGTCATTGGAGAAGCTCTAGAGAGTACTTAACAAACTCCCACTCTTGATTCTTTTTGTGATTCTCTAATTAGAGAGAAAGATAATATTTTGCAACGTGGAGTGATCAACACTGTAGGTAAATCTAACAAAGACTTAGTTTCCCAACAAAAATATAAATCCAAGCATCCTAAGAAGCAACATTCTCGCCACAACAAAAAACAAAACAAGGGTCCCAAACCCTCACAACCAACCTCTACTCCTAATGGTGACAAAGAAGAAAAATATAAAAGTGTAATACTGACAGGCATTGAAACTTTTGTGGGAGAGATGGTAATATTTAATCTAAATGTTTTAAAAAGATGGAATCATTAGAAGAAACAATGAAGAAGCACAACATTAATCTTGATTCTTCTTCTTCTCATAAAATTGCACTTTTTGCTTATGGTTTCTCCTTCAATACAACTTCTACTTCTTCTTTTGATGAGTGGTTTATTGATTCTGGAGCTAGCATGTTATCATATGGCTAAGGATAAAGCCATATTTTCTGCTCTTAATGAATGTAACACCAAAATAATATTTTTTGGTGATGATAGATCTCTTAGTGTTGTAGGGTCTGGAACAGTTCAGGTAGATAGTGGTCATTTCAATGATGTATTATGTGTTCCAAGCCTTTCCTAAACCTTTAACCGATGTATCAAATCACTCATTTAGGTGAAGGTAAAACTGTAGATTTTTCACCTCACCAATTTGTAATCAGGGGTTTAAAATATCCTAAGCATGTCCTAGAAGCTATAATTGTTGATGATATTGCCAGGTTGTACAAATTTAACAACTTTGGGTCATCAACTTTTCCATCAGTTTTTGTTGCTCATTGTGATGACTTGAGAAAAATTTGGCATGAACGATTCAGTCAAATAAATTATTGCTCATTTCAACAACTATGTAATCAACATATGGTGACTGGTCTTTGTCTCGTTTCTTGCAGAGATGGTGTTTGTGCCATTTGTGTTCTCTACTAATATCACCGAGACAGTTTTGAAAAATGTTCCTCTTGGCATGCCTCGACCCCTTTGCAGCTTGTTCATAGTGATTTATGTGGTCTTATTTCTTCTCCTTCTTTATTTGGGTGTAATTACTTCTTAACTTTCATTGATGACTTCTCTTACACACTTGGGTTTACTTCTAAAACTTAAGACTGAAGCTTTTGACAAGTTTTTGGCCTATAAGGCCCTTGCAGAAAAATAATCTAGACATCAACTTTAAAGGTTAAGAACAAATAATGGAGGTGAATATGTGAAAAACAAAACTACAAGTTACTACACTACATAGGGCATTAAAATGCAACATATTGTTCCATATACACCACAAAAAAATGGTGTTGCTGAGAGAAAGAATCACACATTAAAGGAAATGGATAATTGTTGATCCAATCTAAAGGATAAAGTCTTCATTATTGGGTGAAAGCCATCAACTGTGCAAATTAAATAGTAAATCACACTCTCATAAAAACTTTAAAAAATATAACACCGGAAGAAACATGGACTAAAATTAAGCTATATGTAAGGCACTTTTGTGTATTTGGTAGTGTAGCATGGGCTCACATTCCTGATGAGAAAAGGAAAGCATTGTAGCCTAAAAGTGAGAAGTGCATTTTTGTTGGACATTCTAAATATGTCAAAGATTACAGACTTCAAGCTCGTTCCAATGAAATTATTATTGGAAGACATGTTAAATTTGATGAAAATCTCTTGGCTTGCGAGCCTAATTCGACGTTTGTGCCATATTCAACATGCGATCCATCTTTGATGTTTGTGCCATATTCTGTCCCTATTCTAGTTTCTTCTTTAGATGATGACAGTAAAGATGAAAATCCATCACTTTCTACTCACCTTCTTCCATATGATTCCATTGAACATGAACTTGCACCAGTACCATTACTTTCCAGATGGGCATGTTCAAGTCTAGAAGTAGCTGGTGATATTATCAATGATCCTAGAGATCAACATCAGAAATGTTCATAGTTCTAGTGAACCTCTTCTCTTTTGGATCAAGTTTTAGAGACTCGTTATCTAGAAACATTTGCATAAGCTCCAGGGCATCCAAATTGAGACACAACAATGAATGAATAATATATTTCCTTAATGGTGAAAAATACTTGGGATCTTGTACCTCTTTTAAAAGGAATACAACTTGTAAGATGTATATAGGTGTATAGAACTAAGTATGCATCATATGGAAGTGTTGAAAGACACCAGGCCCGATTAGTTTCCAAAGGATTATCTCAAGTTGAAGTCATTGACTATAATGAAACCTTTTCCCCTATAGCCAAAATGAATTCCATTGCCTTGTTCTAGCCCTTGTTACCTCACATAAATGGGAGGTCCATCGGCTGGATGTTAAAACCACCTTCTTGCATGGGGACTTGTAAGAAAAAATATACATGGAGCAACCTCCTGGATATGTCCAGAATGACTCCAACCTCATTTGTTTACTTAAGAAATCTCTTTATGGTATTAAGAAATCTCCTTGAGATTAGTATGCAAAAATGTACATATTTCTTCTTAACACAAATTTTATAGATGTCATTCTGACCCTAATGTCTATCCCAGGAAAGTAGGAAGTTGTAACATACCCCAGACTCACTTTTGGGCATATGTCACTAATAATCCAATTTTGTCACATACTGAATATTTGAAGTTTCTTTAATTCTATGATACCAATAATTAATTAACCTAACCTTTTTGAAGGCTCAAATAATATGAGATTAACTCTGATACTCTTTAATTTCACACCTAGGTCCCTTTCTAGGCCTATGATATCAATAGAATTATCATGTTCTGAATATGAACACTCGTGCATTCCTAACAACATGTAATTCTCAAGAATATAGTTATAAGCGTATCAAAACTAAACATAGATAAGCACACATTAATCCTCATGAAAACACATAAAATAACACTTATAATTTTATGAAAAACAACAACTAGATGCAGACCTAAGATGTTCCTCCCAACCATATACTCTATAGTTCATTCACTCTCAACAACAGGTCACCCCCAAGTCGGGGCTACGACTCCACCGGGGCAAAGTCTGCCTAAACGAAAATAAGGTCTATCAAGCAACACAACCAAGGATAGATCAAGGTACCAAACTCCAACACCGACTCCAATCTATAACCTATCATTCCCCTTAGCCTACACACATCAAGGAAGTGAACCCCCTTCTCTTCACAAAATTCCTTCAATCTATTCCACTTTCGTTCCAAGGCTTCCAACATAGGATGGATAGAAAGTCTTAGAGCACTGTGGCCCCATGAAATCTAGTTTATCTCAGGAGACTCTAGTTTGTTGGATTTGTGGGGGATAGGGGAATAATGGGATTGTGAAGGATATTGGGTGTATTTTTGATATATAGGATAAGGATGAGTAGGCATGGTTCCATCAGTAGGTCCTCGCCAACCTTTTTTCCAATTTTTAGTTTGGACTTGTTGTGGTGGACATGCTTGCCAAGGCATATGAAAAGTCTAATTTTGTTGGGGGTATAGTTGATTTGAATAATAAGAATTAAATTGTTGTGAGGGACCTTGATGTATACTTGAAGTCCTTGGAATCCAAGGTCCTTTTGCTGCAACAAAACACAATTGTTATGTAGCTTCACGATTTCCTTGGTAGAACTTTTTGAGCTTCGGTAGGGATGGGAAATTTTCTGTAGCATGATTTTCTGCACATATAGCACAAAGTTCAATGTTATCTAAATGACATTCTCTTAAAGGATGTTTTTTTCTACATTTTGGACAATAAATAGTTAAGGCTGCATTCTCTTCGTCTTTGGTTTACTTAATTTTCAATGTATCTAATTGAGAACCAAGAGTACTAAGAATATATGTTTTAAAAATTTCTATTTAATTGCCAATTTCAACTCTAGTTACCCCACCAATTGCTGATTTGTTGACTCTAGAGATAGCATCCCTAAGTCTCTTACCATATTTGGACTTTCCTCGAGATATGTTCATGCATAGGTCATAGATTTCTAGATAGGTTAAGTGAGAAATATATACTTTACCCATTAAATTAAGAACATCAATTCATTCATCTTTGTTCCAACAAAATAAAATAACTTTAAGAGTATTCAAATCAAGATGATTCTACCTTTCTCTTTTAACAATATAATGAAATATTTCTAAGTAATAATCAAGGATTTCATCCTCCTTTTGCGTCATTTTAAACATTTATTCTCTCATTCCTTGATTTGTACGATAATCATGATATTTTAAAAGAAACTTTTTCACATCTCATCTCATGTTTTGATAGTATTAGTTCCTAAACCCATAAACAAACTTAAAGCAACATCCTTAAGGGTGGTTGGAAAAAACTTCAATTTCTTAGCATCAAAAGAATAATCATAGCTGTGACATAACACACCAAATTAGAAAATAATTTTTTTTGGGTCCTGAGTTATCATACCATGAAAGTTGGGCATCGCTGAAGGTGGTATGTTCTTCATTTGGACTATGATTTTTGGATCCAAATTTGGAAACCCAAATTCATCCTCAACAATCGATGTTCTTGTACCCTCTTGCCTTTCTTGTCTTTATCTTTTTTCTTATTTCTCTTCCTCTCCATATCCAAGTCCTCTTTCCTCTCCATCTCAAACACCAAATATTCCATACATGTTGACTTGTTTGAAATGTACATATTCCTTAGATGAGGCAGATAAGACTTTCTGAAAGTGTAATTTATGGCTAACCACTGATCAAGTGTTCCTCCTGAGGATTGGATGAGATTATAACAACTTCTTGTGATATTTATGGAACTTTTTTTATTTGGAATTACATTCTCCAACCTTTGTTTTTCCTTTTGTTTGTGCAGTCACAATCCTACTTGATCATCCTCGTCTTGTAATTCTACCTACATATGGGTTAGTGTTGAGTGGGTGTTATATTCTTTGCATGTGTGTGGGGGGTTGCATCAGATTTGACGACTACGTTTGACAATCCCTCCCTAGTAGTTCTCTATGTGTTGTGTGCACTGGATGCTTTCCTAGGGGGATCCTGATGGGGTAGGAGTGGCCTCCCTTGGTTACACAGAGCGTTTAGGGCAACACCCCAATTTGTTTTCGCGGTTTTTTCTATTTTAGTGTTTTCTAAATTAATCTTGTATTAAGGGATTAGGGTTTTGGTAGCTGTAGAATACCTAATATATTGCGTATATATTGTATTGTGAATGGTGAAATTAATACAATAAAGATTTGAGAGGTGTGACACCAAGGAAGTATGATTTTCTCCCAATTAAGGGTTTCTAGTGTAAATCTCTATGTACTATGTGTATGAGCCATTGATTACTTTATGTTTTGCTTACAAATCTGTATGCATTGGTTTACTTCACAAGTTTAAAGATTACAGTTAGATGCCAATGTGGCTCTTATAGTACCACATTATGGAGTGGGTGAATTGGTGGTTCGTGTACTCCTACCGCTAGTAAATATACCTCTAGGATATCTATGTCTATTCATGCATTCCACTTAACATGATTTAAATGGTTGAATAGAGATTCACTATAGATATAATTAGTGAATGTGTAGGTTCTTACCTCTCATATTACCATCTCTCTTCCCATGCATTCATTCTTGTATGCATTTAAATGATAAAAAGACAAACTAATTCATTTTTGCACTTCCCAGGCAATGATGCCAAAAATGTCATCCAATTCAATCAAGTGAAATCTGATACATTAAATTCATCAATCCAAGATTCGTAAAATGAGGAAGTGCATGCACAATATATGAAGGAATTATTTTATGACCTATTTATAAATGAATATTATGCAAAAACAAAACTATTCATTGTTCTACTGCAGAAACATAGTTCTTTTTTTAGCTACATAAAAAAAATAAATGTAATTATCTTGTAGAAGTAGAATTAATGGGAAACTACATAAATGATTCTAAGCACTTGAAATTGTTAACCTACTGGACTATTAGTTGCAATGAAATTATAGGCTTTCAATTATTATGTTCAATGAAGTGTTGGAAAATATTGAACAAGCAACGAATGTGTATTGATGGTTGTTGTCATTGATGGAAACAATGGAGTTGGCGTGCAGAAG
>SNQJ01S0039064.1:54782-82307 GCA_010110895.2 Picea sitchensis
TATTTTGTTGATTTACTGTTTAAAAGACATCTGATGAATGAAGAAATCCATAATAAGATCTCTGGATGCACTACTAATTTCATAAGAATATACAACAACTGATCTCTATAAAGTAGACTAAGATTTTTCAGTGAAAGAAAACGTAAAAAGGGATTGATAGCTCAAATACTGATTCACCCCCCCCTCTCAGTATTTTCCAACATGAAGTTTTATGTAATTAAAGTATGTAATATCCCAAATCCACATATTTGGATATTAAATCTCTATTGACCCTGTCTGTCATAGATATGATACTCTTTGGGTGGTTGAATGGGTTATTTAGGTTTCTTACTGTGTTTGATAACTTGAATTTAACATGTGTGGTTATTTTTCATGTGGTTTCAGGTGGAACAACTTGTTTAAGATATATTGAATAGTTAAGCAATTACAATAATGACATGCATGTACAAAACTTCACACACAGACTGCATGCATGTAAAAATAACCAAACCAATCTTCAGTTAGAACTTCAAATGACTATATCTATATTGGAATACTAGTAAAATCATATAAAGATACCTAGAACTAACATGCATCTCTAGACCATTGGCATGCAATCCCGATCTGTGACATGTGTGGGTTTACTGCTGCATGTCGCACTGGATCTATTGTTGGAAGATGAATTTGATGCATGCACAAGAAAGACTCATCAAAATATGATGAGATATATCCCAATGAAGTCACCTTCTTCCCTGTAAGACTCGCCATGGATGGATCTGTTGCTTCTAGGCTCCTAGGTCTCTTTATCACCGTCGAAAGTAATTTGTCCAACTGTTGGGAATTCCCTCACACTAGATAACAATGAAAGAGTCATACAAGTATATTCCACCATTAGAATATGAAGGAACCTGTCTTGAATGGAGCTCCTTGCCTCCCTCTCCAATGGGTCACAAGGAATCTGGCTCGTTATCCATTTGGATGAGTAGATATGATAATGTACGATCTCTCCTCTGTCTGTCAAACACGCTACAAATCCACTGACTAAATGTGATGCCTTGATGGCCAGAAGGATCGAAAAAATGTGTTGGATGGATCAAATGAAGTGCCTTCCCCTGATATCAAATGGGTTCTAAGGTTTTATTTTCGCTAGGCCTCCTTAGGAAGAGAGACCCACTATACCTTTGATGTCTCCTCTAGAACTCATGCTGGAATATGACTGTTGGAGGTGGATATCTAATATCCATGCTCAATCTGACTGTAGATATGTAATTAAAGTAATGGAAAACCTATGTCATCTCCCTGACTCGCTAGGGTGTGTCTCTCAACACCGAATCCAATCTCTTGGTGTCTTCCTCTTGGAACCCACAAGTATCCTCAAATTCTCCTAAATCTGGGTTTCTCCTCAGAGCTTTGGTTTCAATTTTGAAATCATCAATAATGACCCATTAGGTCCCTTTTCCTCTCCTTATATCCATTGAAACCCTAATTCTTCATTTAATTTTCGCTTAAGAGATTTTCCTAAGTTTTCTGATTTAATATTCACTTAAGCGCTTAATTAACTTTTTCCACTTAATCACTTAATGTCACTTTCAAATTATAACATTTCCCTTGTGAAATGACATCAAATGAACATTTTCCCATGTTTCTTCCTGGCTGTAATCTAAATAATATGCTTAGAATACTAATCCCTCCTCTCTGGAGTCCTCACTCGGAAATGGACATTACAGTCCTCCCTTCCCGAGATTGTTTATCCTCAAGAAACATCAATCCAGGGTGCTAGGAGTGGCTTCTTTGACGTTTTATGCTGAAAAGTCACACACTCCCTGATATGTCTCAACACATCCTTCTAGATACCCTTCCAAGATAATCTCTCCTTGACCTGTCTGTATGTCTTGAAGAATCCTTGATGGTATGCTAAAGGTGAGTCATGTACTGTCGCCAAGATATTCTTTTTGAGACTAGATTCAGGCACAAGGTAGACTTAGTCTTTATAGAATATGACCTCATCTATGACTCTGTACATTTCGTCTTATAAATGTCCATCCAATAACTCACATGAAAACTTATTCTTAGAATACTCTACTAACAAGTGTGATTTCCAATCTGCTGAGATCTCCATCTCGATGGCGTGCTCAAACCCTTTGTCTGGGGTCTCCCTAGCGACATCAGACCAAAAAATTGCTCATGCTAACTCAACAAAGCCCCAATCTATGCCTAATACTGCTAGTGACTGTCTGAATCCATATTCATGGTGATCATACACTCTACTGCATATGCCACTCCCCTATGTATGATGTTAAGAACCAAATACTTGCATACAGAAATACCACAAAGATTCAAAGAAAAACATAGAAAACCACAACTTTATTATAGAAACCCTTGAGGTAGGGAAACACCATACAATGGATCTTATTATGGAAGAGATCCTCTCCTGTTCACTTGCCTCTTCGAGGGGGCATCCTCTTATTGAGTTACCACTCCACAATACAATACTTCTCTTCATATCCCATTACATTGCTTGAACCCATTTATATAGTGTTACCATCACCTAAGAACATTGTAGAGGATGAATCTTCTAGAAGTGGAACCTTCTAAGAAGTCCTCTTACATTTATTATATCTAACTACCCATTTATTATATATAACTACCATAGTGGGCCTTATTTAATAATATAGTGGACCTANCTATTATCATTATGGGCCCTCTGGCCCCCCCCCCACTACCTCTCTAGCTACCTTACATTCCATCCCCCTTATGACAACGCTGTCCTCAATGCTTGATGTACAACCATATACCAGGGTCCCATGGATAAGTGTGGACCATAGTGCTGAAGTAGACTAGAGAACCAGGGTCCCATTGAGAAATGGTAGCCACCATGCTGAAGTAGTCCAACCTCCATTGTAAACTAGGGTCCCATGTCCAATTTATTTTGTGAACCCCACATGGAAGATATCGACACCCAATAACCAACTGAAAATGATGCTGCCAATACTGACACCGATCATGTGGATCCAAATAAGAATATCCATCCACATAGTGGGTGGTGATCAAAGATGAATCTGGAAGGAACAATACCATTGTAGAATATGTAGTCTAGACACTGGTAACTAGATCTTGATGTGGTACATTGATGTTCTCTACAGAAGGTTGAGGAGAGTCATCAAATAAAATATGGAAGTGGTTGTCATCCTAGAACCAACAACTCTCCATATACCAATCATCGTAATCGGACTCAAAATCATACCAAGCATATATTTCTTGATTATATTCATCCCTAAGGTCTTCCATAAGTAACCTCTCCTTCATTTTATCCAAAGAATCTTGAATACTACAAAAACTATCATTGAGACCATCTACAAAGCCATCCAATATGTCATTCAATGTGTCAAACAATTGGGCTTTGAATGCTTCAGTAATCTATATAATTTCTTTGAGGTTTTGAGAAGAAATAGCCATCTGAGAACCCTATGAACTCTTCGGTCCTACAGCCATCATGAAAAAACCCCAAAAATAGAACAATAAGTTACGACAGAAAATCGCGGTTTTTTTATGGAAAACCCTAAAAAACTGTTGAATTTAAAATGCTCATAACTTTACTTCCCGGACTCCGTTTCGGCTGATTTGTTTTTTGAAATTGGGTGAAATTGTGAGAGGAACTCAGATATTTAATTTGTTTGGGCAAATTATGCTTCCAACTACTACATAAATAAATAAAAAAACAATCGCGTCGTCGTCCGCCGAAAAAACCCTCAAAATTGCAGATTTTAAAACTTCAATATCTTGACTTCTTGGACCCCATTTCAAACTATTTTGTTTTTCAACTTGGGTGTTTTTATGAGAGGAACTCATATCTACTACCTGTTTCTGCAAATTTTTCACATAAATATATCAAAAATTTCTGGAATGTCGTGGCCCTCTTTTCTCTTCTTCGAAAAAAAAATCTGGAAAAATAAAAAATATTTGTCCACAATGTCTGCTAAGGAAAGTGCTCTGATGCCACTTTTTAAGAACTTGAATAGATCTACAAATATAATCACCACAAATACTGAATACAAAATAGATCCACAAAGCAATATAGAAGAAACCACACTTTATTATTACCAAACCCTTGAGGTAGGGCAACACCATACAATGGATCCTATTATAGAAGGGATCCTCTCCTGTTCACTTGCCTCTTCAAGGGGGCATCCTCCTATTGAGATACTGCTCCAAATACAATCTTTTTCTTCAAAAAACTATATATTTGTCCACAATGTTTGTTAAGGAAAGTGCTCTAATACCCCTTGTTGAGAACCAAATACTTGCATACAGAAATACTGACATTGTCCTAGGTTCCTCTGTCGACATACCCCTCAATACAATCTTCTTCCCCTCAATGTCTTTGAATCCCATCTCAAGTGTTTAGTAATTGGTATAAATATTTCCCAAGGTGATCAACCATTGGAATCCCAATACCACATTTGTGTCAAAAAGGTCAACCACATAGAATGTATCCTTCACTGTGTAGTTCCCCAGATGTACCTTTAAGTCTGGAACTCGATCCAAACACTCTATCGTGTGACCATTAGCTACTGCAACATCAAAACCCTAAAAATCCTTGATTTGTAGTGCTCTCCTAGGTATCAGTGCAATGCCAATGAAATTGTGGGTTTCCCCATCATCTATCAAGGGAATGACACACTGTCCCTGAATAGTCCCTCTGATCCTGAGTGTGTCATACCTAGGGACTCTAGAAATGGTCTCTATGACTCCTCCCTTCACTAGTGCTCATCTCTTATCCTTCTCCCGAGGTTGTGGCTCTACCAATGGTTGTGCCCCTACTAGTGTCGATGGTCTCCTTGGAGGATTCTCCTCCTCTGAGCTAGTGGAATCATTATCCTGTGCCTGACTACCTTTTTACTCCTCATCATTGTCTGTTGCAACCTCAATGTAGTGGATTTGTCCCTTGCCCATTCACCTATGGTAAGGGATCCATGGATCTTTGCAGTTGAAGCATAACTTATTCCTCATAATATCACTCCTCATATCATCATCCAACTTCTCCTTACCCTTCCACTCTCTCTGGAATAGTTTCCTATCCCAGTCCTTTTGTGGAACAAAGGGTTTGGAATTTTTTTTGGTTTTCGACACCAAGTCTGCTAGATATCTAGTGCATATGATGACATCCTATAATGTGTGAGGTTTGTAGGCCTTCATCCATCCTCTCAAGGGTTCTGTGAGACCCTCTATGAAAAGCATGATCATTCTAGGCTCTGAAATGTATGTCATTGTCACAACTGTTCTCTGAAACTCTGTGATAAATGCACCAGGTGTACCAGTTTGTCTCAACTGGGCTAAGTCCCTGAAGTGGATATTTGGATCCCTCCTATCAAACTTGTCCATAAGTATCTCCGTGAAATCATTATATGAGGTGATGTGATTGTGACCCAACATCACCAGTCCATGGTGCCACCACTCGTGGGCCTCTCCCTCCAAATGCAAAGTATCAAAATTGATGGCTTCATTTTCTATCATCTGGTTGAACTTGTAGTATGTGTCGATTTTCTGTACCCAAGCTATGGAAGTACACCTGGATGATCCATTGAAAGAAGGTATAATGAGTTTCCCTACATTTTGAATGAACTTCATGTTATGTCCCTGTTGCTGCTACTGTCCTCCCCTCTAAGGATCTCTAGGACGGTTCCTAAGTCTAAGTCCACAATACTATACTAAATTCATGTCATTATGGAATTGTCCCTAGGGATGCATACTCTCTCATGTAATAAAAAATATTTTTTGCTTGTGTGGATGGTCTATGTGCTACTGGTTGTTGTGCTGCTACTGGAAGTTCCCTCTAAAATATAGGGAATAGTGGCATGGGATTTCTACTCGATGATGTGTAGGTACGAGTAGGTGAATGGGGTCTACTACCTTCCCCTGAGTTCCCCTGTGCTGGATGGAGGAAATTTTCTCTTGGAATGTTCCCTGTAGCCAATTTATATGCCATCTGTGCCAAAGACTGAGTCATGACCTGTTGACTGATCACCAAATTGTTAATAACCTACATGAAGGCTGCTTCTGGGTCCATGGGTGCTTTTCGACTACCTTATGGCCTTTCATATCTGTCTCCCATGCTTCTCTCTGCCTCAATCTCCACCTCATGCTCTACCATTCTTTCTGCTTCCCGATGCGCCTCTTCCTCTTCCCATGAACTATGAGAAAAGGGGGGATAATATGATCTTGGTCCTCTCCTCTCTCCGTGCCTGCTAAAAGTGACAAGTTCATCATCTATATTCTCACACCCCCCTAGGTTCTCTTCTAAACTCATAGAAAATTTAGTCATAGGATGGTAGGACTAAAGCTCTTATATCACTTGTAATATCCCAAATCTGTAGATCTAGATATTAACTCTCTACTGACCCTATCTGTCACATATCTGATACTCTTTGGGTGGTCAAATGGGTTATTTAGGTTTCTGACTACATTTGATAACTTGAATTTAACATGTTTTGTGACTTTTCATGTGGAACAACTTGTTTAAGATATATTTAATAGTCAATCAATTACAATAATGACATGCATGTACAAAATTTCACACACAGACTACATGCATGTAAAAAGAACCAAACCAATCTTCAATTAGATCTTCAAATGACTAGATCTATACCGGAATACTAGTAAACGCATGGAACAATACCTAGAACTAACATGCGTCGCTAGACCATTGGCATGCAAGCATGATCTTTGACATGTGTGGGTTTATTGTTGCATGCAATGTTGGATCTACTGCTGGAAGATGAATTTGATGCATGCACGAGAAATAATCCAACGAATCTGATGAGATCTATCCCAATAAAGTCACATTCTTTCCTAGAAGACCCACCCACCCTGTATGGATCTGTTGCTGCTAGGCTCCTGGATCTCTCTGCCACTACCATAAGTAATATGTACAACTGCTGGGAATGCCCTCATGCTAGCTAATACTAAAAGAGTCACCCAAGTATATTCCACCGTCAGAATATGATGGAACCTATCTCGAATGGAGTGTCGTGCCTCCCTCTCCAAAGGGTCAGAAGGAATCTATATCACTAGCCCTATGGATGAGTATATTTGAGAATCTTTGATCTCTCCCCTATCTGTCAAACACACTAGAAATCCACTGACTAAATGTGACACCCCGATGGCTAGAAGGCTCAGAAAAATGTGTCAGATGGATCAAATGAAGTGCCTTCCCCTGATCTCAAATGGGTTTTGAGGGTTTAGGTTCGCTAGGCCTCCTAAGGAAGATCGACCCACTATACCTCTGATGTCTCCTCTAGAACTCACGGTGGAATTTGACTGCTGGAGTTGGATATATGATCTCCATGCTCAATATGATTGTAGATCTATAATGAAAGAAATGGAAAACCTATGTGGTCTCCCTGACTGGATAGGGTGTGTCTCTCAACTCTGAATCCAATCCCTTAGTGTCTTCCTCCTGGAATCCACAAGTATCCTCAAATTCGCCTAATTCTGGGTTTCTCCTCAGAGCTTCGGTTTCAATTCTCAAATCATCAATAATGACCCATTAGGTAGCTTTTCCTCTCCTTATATCTACTAAAACTCTGATTCTTCGTTGAATTTTCACTTAAGCGATTTTCCTAAGTTTTCTGATTTAATATTCACTAAAGCTTTTAGTTACCTTTTTCCACTTAGTCACTTAATGTCACTTCCAAATTATAACATTTCCCTAGTGAAATGACATCAATTAAACATTTTCCCTTGTTTCTTCCTGGATATAGTATAAAGGGGATGTTTAAACTACTAAGCCCTCCTCTTTGGAATCCTCACTCAAAAAAAGACATTACAAAATAAAACAATCTTTATTCACTTAACAATTCAGTGCAATAATATTTTTGTAATATTAAAAACATAATTCGTGAATGAAATTGAAAACTTACCAGAAATGAAATGATAGAAATCAAACTCACATAGCTTCTAAATTAAAATAACACTAATTGAAATCAAACAAAATTCAAAGTAACATATACCTTAGGGCCCTCCTTGTTTGGTGGATGTTGTTAAAGAATGCTACATAAATAAACTTATATAACTATAATGCACAACACATGAAATTGAAAGTTAACCATAATTTTATATTCATCTCAAATTCAGTACTATAGCATTACAATATTAGATATTCCATACCTTGAAGGTTTTCATGATTGAATATTTATACATTTACAAATGTGTCTTTGATCCAAAACCCACAAATCTTTAAAATAGATTTATCTATAAAATAATGCGCATGTGTTTACAAATAAGATATGGAATATTCGTGGCTAAATGAAATGATTTAGACAAACCACGTAGAGATAATTTCATGACAATATTGCATGAAATTCTCCTACTCAATATCACTTTCCACCTCATGGATGATTTGGTGTTGATTAAGCTCGGGTACCCTACCACTGTATTATGCATTGAATAGAACTTTGACCTCGCTCCTTTGCTGACTTTGGAGGACTCAATATCTTGGACGATAGGTACGTGACCATCTCCTGATGATTTGAAACCATCTCCAAGTCACGATCTTGTTTTGAAATGCACACAACCATATATAACTACGATTCTGCTACATGATAACTAGTTCTACGATAATATTTAAGTTGCTCCATAATATTTAAACCAATCTGAATAAGGAAGAATGAAAACATGCTAGAAATGGACAATTTTACTTTGAATGTCCTTGGATATACAAATCCTATAGCTAGAGAAATGATCATGGAAAAAAATAGTAATGGAGTGTATGATAGTTCATAGGAATAGGTTTAGAGGGAATTTTGAATAAGGAAGTGACAAAAAAAGAGTTCAATTCAAGGACCTAATAGTAGGACTTTAATAACGGTTGAGTCCATGATGACATCTATCTTTGTTCAATATATGGTAATTCCATATCCCATAATAATATGTCTTAATGGATCGAGGACCTGAAGAATGGACGTTTTGAGAGTTTATTAGATCTACATTGCTAAATTAATCTCACTTTTTCCTCATGCTCCTATGGTGTTCTTGAATATATAAAAATATGATTAAAAAACACTTATATGAACCTATCACAATATTTTGAGACCACTAAACTCATTCAACTTGTAAATAATGTTGGGGGCATTGGTTAACCCAAAGGGTGCCACAAAAAATTCATAGTATCTAAATAATTTATTAAACATTAATTCATAAATATCCTCTTTATCATTAATTAATTAATTGATGGTGTATAAATTATAAATCAATATTTGAGAATATCATGGTCTCTTTTTCTTGATCAAATGGGTAATCAACCTAAAGAAATGGATATCGATTCATAATTATACTTTTATTTAATTGTTTATAAGCACTACAAAGCCTCCACAATTTGTCTTTCTTTCATACACAAATTCATTAACTAGAATATATCCTCATATTTTAATATAGTCATACTCCCTTGTCGTAACAAGTTAAGTTCATTCAATTTCCTTTCTAGAAAATCTTCTGAAAGGTAACATTCCTAGAATTATTCTTTAAATATTTTATAGGTTCCTTTTGAAATATCCATCCTAGGATATGGATTTAAGGTCATTCACCATAATAAGGCACTTCCATTAAGTTTGAATATCATCATTCATGCCTTCAGATTAGTAGTATCATTTCATAAAAAACAAATATGATCATACTTTTAAACCATGTTTTAGTAAGCTCCTCATTAGTAACACCCAAAATGTCACCCAAAATGTCTTGTAATTTTACTTTTTTTTAATCTTATGTATAAGTTATATTTAAGTTGACTTGCTAATCCTTCACTTTGTATTGAATTGCAAATGATTTCTCTTACTACACTACCTATACCTCTTCTTCCCCCTCTATCCATCATAATTATGGCATGCATGGAAACAATAATTTAAACTCTTCTATTAGTTCAAATATAGTTATAATAAAGAACTATGTAATTTATAATCTATGTAATTCCATAGACCCTATTTTCTAAAACATTGCTTTGATAATATATGTAGTGTCTCTTCTGATGCTATAATAACTAAACAACAAATGATAAAAATTATACATATTATTTTTTAAAAATATATACATCCTAAAAGATCACTAATATAATGAAAAAAACAAGATCACAATGTTGAATGATATCGTGCCAAACAAGTTTCAAGTTAGGATTCACACTTTCTCATTCACACAAAATAATTTTTTTATAAATGTAATATGCAAAATATATTCTCTCTTTTATTTTTCCTAAAAATTCATAAAAAAATTTAAAATAAAAAATATATATTTAATTTGAAATTTCACAATTCATTAAACAATTGCAATCATTCATCAAGAATGGTATGATTTAAAATTTACATAAATTATATACAATTTCATAAGAAAGGGGCCCTTGATATTAATGATAGAAGAGCTATAAAATCTAATAAAAATACTACTCTTCCATATAAGTGAAAATTTATAATATGTATTCCTATATTCATTATTATTTCTCAAACTAATTCTACAATCAAATTTGTTTTGATCTATTGGTTTCCTAAAAGAATGTATAAGATCAAATGATAGAATGGACCAAAAGCTTGTATTATATCAAATGATATAATGGTACTTTATATGTATTCATTTAAAATTGATTCCTGTATTCATCAGTTTCTTTCATGTTGAAAAAATCATTAAAAATAAAAGAAGTTATTAGTCCCTGTCATAAGTATAGATGGACTATAGCGATCGATAATTCGTTGACCTTGTATTAGTTTGTATTTTGATCACAAATATTTCCATATTATCTATTGTTGGAACCAGGGAACTGAAAACATTGATTTTTATATAATATAAAGTACCATATATGTCATGATCTGATTGGACAACAGATTGGAGGTCTTATTTTCGGCTTCGCTATTCCCAATGTTATATATGTTGGCATATCCAAAGTATTTGATCGTATATGGTATTTTTGAATCATATATTTTCTTATGCATGGGTCGAAGGTGGATTAATGCTAGCATTAGTTCAAATGTTTGGCTTAGCATTCTTTGCTAGGTAGAATACATTCTCTAGCATATTACTATGTGTGATTTTTTCTTTATTCTTGCATGCCTCGAGAGAACAGGTCTGCCACGATGCATTTTTTCTTAAATGTTTGCGCAGGGCTACACCCTTCGACGGTTCTGACAGTCTTAAGTGTTTACCTAACAGGTCTGGTAGTATTAAATGTTTGTACAAATGCATTGCAATACAATTTCGTTCCATTTTTTTTATGGTGTTGTTTGTAGTGAAATTGTGATGAATTGTTCTCCACCGACATCGCTGGTTCAGTGGTTGATGCTTGTTCACTGGTTCGTTACATGATTCTTGTTCTTGTTTGATTCAAATTTGCAAAATGGAGGTCCTGCAGTTGCAGTTGGACCTCTTCGTGGTTGTTCACTGGTTTGTTGTTCTTCAACTTTGCAAGATGTTGGATCTGTTGTTGCAGTTTGCAAGTTTTGGGGTTGAGCTATTGTCATCCCTCGTTGACGGGTAAGTTTCTATGCCTTCCTCGAAATTCTGTTGCACACCATATTTATCTGTGCTCTTAATTTATGTTCCTGGAAACCATGTGTCTTCATATGCCGATTCCCACGTTCATAGCTATTTCAAAAATTGCAATGAAGAGGGGTTTTCAAAAACTAATTCGGAGCTATCAAAAGAGGGAACCATCCGTCGGGGTGTAGAGGCAGGGAATTCTTTTATTCTGTGGGTCGAAAAACTATGTCCACCTGTTGCCTTTGTCCTTTCCTTTCTATTTTGCAGAACTTTTTCTGGCTCTGGCCGGAAGCTTGTAGGATGCACGCCATGAATAGGTTCAAATCAATCTTTCTGCTCATTAAATTTATGGTGTTATTTATTTGCGTTGTTTCTTCTGTTTGGTTCGCTTTCCAGTGTGGGTTTGTTTTCTTGTCATCTTCTATGGGGACTAGCGGGGATTGAAATTGACAAGAAGAAGGTTGAGTGATACATACTCGTTTTTTTTTTTTTTTCCCATTTTCTCTGTTTTCATCAAAATTGAAAGTATCTAAGAAACAAATTCAAAATCATAGTTCAAAAGATGAAAGAATTAATAGATGTTGAGTTGTATGAAATAGATACACACTCCATTATACATGACAAGATTGACGAGGTGTTGCATAGCAATTGCCTTTTTAGATTGGATGCATTCTTGTATACTGTAGGGGATTGCCTTTTGGATGCATTTCAGGTTCTACTGCATTTTCGTTATTCCTTGATCGACTTGCGCAATGGATTGATAGATTATTTCCTGGGATGTTTAAAAAATGGCAGCGTTAAGGCATTGGAGTCGTATGAATATGAACCATAATCTGATTTTCTTCGGCAGTTGCATGGAATACATGATGTCGCTACGTATTTTTCAAAGATGCGGTTGTATGCATTTCCAATTCTGCTTGCACATGAGAGGGGAATTTGGGGAGATACATTTTGCATACAGTGGCTATCTAATTGGCTCAATATATCAATTGGAATATGGTCATTGATAAGAAAAACAAGATATCTACTATTCAACAAAACTGCATCTAACAATCCATATTGCATCTTGTTCCATGATACCAATGCTTTCAGTGGTCATTATGAACCAGTACTGTACATAAAATTGTTCATATGAAATCTTGAAGGAGCTCATATTTACTTGTCCCTCATTTTCAAAGACCTTGAATTGCAGTGGAAATGGATTATGCATCGCATAGAATTCCATGTTTTACAGCTAGCAACAATTGTTGTGTCTAGCTGTGGAGATAGCCTGTTCAATGCAATTTGTTTTTTGGTAGCAACGAAGTTCGATGTGCAGTCGCTGCCACTTTACACTGTATAGTCCTTTTTCAATGCAGTTATAGGTGATAGCCAGCAAGATTTTAGCTACTTAGATCAACACCTTTTTCCATATCTCCTAGAAAAGATGTCGACAATTGGAAGTTGGCAAGAATACCTTGTAAACATGGATCTGCCATATGAAAAAGGAAATGTGGAGGGTTGCAGATTCTATTTGCAAACAATTTACATCCTCTCATTGAAAACATATACAACACATATCTATTATCAACCTTTGCTTGGACATATCACTAGTTGAGGGTTCAATGTCCATGCCACCCAAACCGCATTGAATCTGCATACGCATGGCATGATTTTTAGTGAGAATATAACTCGTCCTGGTTGTGATATGTCCATACAGGGCTTAAACAAAAAATTCATGCGTGAAATTCATCCCAGTTGTGATGAGGCCATACAGGTCTTAAACAAAAAATGTAGAGTAAGTTATCACAACTTGAAAAAGGTTATGCATGAAATTCGTCCCAGTTGTGATGAGGCCATACGAGCCTTAAACAAAAAATGTAGACTAAGTTATCACAACCTAAATGAGAGTGAAATTCATCCCATTTTCCATCAGGTCATCCTGCCTTTGGACAAGAAACGTAGAGTAAGTTACCACAACTTGAAAAAGGTCATTCGTGAGAGAAAACAAATACATTGCTACACTTCCTTTTAGAGAGAAACTCACATATCACAATCTAAAGAAATTTGTTCATGCAAAACACAACAGAAATAGGTACGGTCGCATATCCCACAATGGTCATGAAACTATCACATTTCATGGGCTAGAAGCAATACCATGTAGTACTACCAATGAAAACCAACAAACACTTTCTACCCATACTTCCCCACGAAAGAAATATGCAAGACAAATCTACATGAAACAAATTAAAGACACTCCTTCCATTTCATGTGCAATTTGTGAACAAGTGAATTTGGAAAAAAACAGTAAGTCTTTCACGCCTGATTTGAGAGCAGAATACCTCCTCTTGACAGCGCACGATAAAACATTTTCCAGTGGAAATTTTTTTCTTCCATGCAAATGGTCGCTTGAAAATGGAAAATTGCCACAATTTGCAACCCCTGACCAAATAAGATGTAATACACCACTACCAGATGTAAGTGCACTTACAGAAATTGAAGAGAGACCTGTGTCTCTACGAATTTCATTTGCACAAATCATTCCTTGGGGCTATAAACGACCCTAGATGGGCTTAACATGATCAATTATTAATGTGCCTATTCAGCTAGATGTTGTGCAAAAATCCTTACCACAATTCATTAGCGATACAATGACAATTGATGTGGCTCTATAAAGACACTTGCGATACAAAAATGCATATCAGACAGGCAAAGTGTGTGTGCATGCTGTTATGAAATCATTAAAGGAATTATGTTCCAAGGCCTGTACAAAGCACACAACATTTGTATAAATGAGAACTGGAACAATGTTCTTGGAGAAGAGGATGACAACTCTCCAGAGAATCTCAAAAATGATAGTGAAAATGATACAAGTGATGAATCAGAGAATGAAACACCTGCTGAGACATTGGTGCATGGATTCAATGATTCATAGTGAATTCGTGACTTGCAAGACAAGATTGTCGAAATTGCACTTGTTGAGGGGCAACGTCCACTTGGAATATTCAAGGACAAATTCGCTGAGGAAATGAACTTCCCATCACTCTTCTATGGAGATACATGTGCCACTGACATTACAAAACAATTCGATTATCATAAAATAGTTCGATGGGAGATGCTACATTCAAGTGGCGACTTCTCCTGTCACATAACAAATTTGTTTTTCAAAACAATGCGCATGATAATAGAGAAAGTTCTCTCTTGCTTGTGGGTCCGAATAAGAAAAGGCCAATTACAAGGAAGAAATTTGTTGGCCAAGGATGTCAAGTACAAAGTAAACCTAGAAAAATTTCTGAAATCTGATAATAGATACATAGATTTCAAAAACATTCGCACCTCTCCTGACTATTTGCAACGAAATAAGAAAACTATTTTTTCAATGATCTGGAAATTGGGCCCGCCAACATTTTTCATCACATTTACAAGTGCGGAGCATTGCTGGGATCCATTGGTGGCTGCCATATCTGACTTGCATAGGAACAAGAAACGTAAAAAAAAACTAATACACTGGAAAATAATGACATTAACTACCTCATAAGAAAAGACCTAGTGACATGTACTCGCTAATATAGACATAGAATAAATGCTTTAAGACAATTGATATGCCATGATGAAACAATTTTCGGAAAAATATCAGAGTAATTTTTTGTGACTGAATTCCAGAATAGGGGAAATGAACATGACCACGCACTATTGTGGATAGAGGGTGCACTAGTCTATGGAGATGACAACGATTCACAGATCAAGCAATTTGTGGACAAATACATAACATGCAACACAGATCATTTGGGTCCGGAACTTTCCAAAATTCATAGACATTACCATACAAGAAGTTGTAGAGAACGAAAAAACTTGCATTGCATATACAACTTTCCCGTGCCGCTAATGAGAGGTACAAGAATCATAGAGCCACTTAGTTTAGATAACAATGTTGTTGTTGAGAAATCTAGATCATTGTTCGCATTTCTAGAACAAGGAGAGTTTGACGAGATGATGAGGTTCGATGACTTCTTGAAAGAGCTAAATCTATCAGAAGATGAGTACATCCAAGCCATACAATGTACGCTTAAACAACCAACAATTTTCCTTAAACGAAAACTTTCCCATATTTGGAACAACAGTTTCTCCAAGGGCATGCCAGTTATGTGGAAATAAAATATAGATGTGCAGTACGTCTTCAATGCATATGCTACAACATCGTACTGTACCTTGTATATGACAAAGGTTGAAAAATCTATGACAAATGCATTCAGAAGAATATGCAAAGAACATGAAAGAAGTCATATTGATGCCATACAAATGATACACACACTTGGCAATACATTGCTTAATATTCAACAAATGTCTGCTCAACAAGAAGTTCACATTGCGCTTTCCCTACCCCTCACTTGTAGTTCAAGAAAATGTGTCTTCATAAACACATCTCCACTTGAGAAACAAACCTTTGTGCTTAAACCACCGGTTTTGCTAGAACAAGAGCCTGACAATTTGGAAGACATGCTATGTTTCTCTATTGTTGATTATTACCTCTAGCGTCCATCTCCTATTAGCCACATCTGCTTAGCAGAATTCGTATCACATTACAAAACAAATGGTGCACCCATATCAAAAAGGAAAAAACCCTCTGTGATTCAGTTTGTCAAATACAATAAACATTCTGACTATGAAAACTATTATAGAGAAAAATTGCTGCTATACGTTCTATTCAATGAAAACAAAGAGACATTAAAACATAACTTCTCTACATGGGAGGTTGCGTATGATGCCTCTGATACTATAGTGCACATCAATGAAGCTATATTTACCTACAATGTTAATACAACATGGGGTGATCTATAAATTGCAGTTAATGAACTAGAAAACCCTGACAACCTTGATGAGACATTCACAAATCGAAAAACAACCAGAACTCCTTGTGATTCATATGACTTACAAGCGGATTTTCCTTGTCCTTGAGTAGGTAGAAGTGAAAAACGTATCAATCTTGGTTTTTAAGTCACAAAACATCCTTTCCTAATTGAAAATAATGAATACCACAGAATAAGACGCCCGTTTAATCGAGAACAACAAACAATTCTAAAGGACATTGCGCTTAAAAAATGCTTGAACATGGACACTCCTATGCACCTTTTCCTTACAGGCAGAGCAAGAACAGGAAAGACA
Source organism: Picea sitchensis (assembly GCA_010110895.2). Classification (NCBI taxonomy): domain Eukaryota; kingdom Viridiplantae; phylum Streptophyta; class Pinopsida; order Pinales; family Pinaceae; genus Picea; species Picea sitchensis. Next base: position 71,418 of record SNQJ01S0039064.1, read on the forward strand.
TTCACAGCGAAAGCACTATTCCAAATGCTTATATGAATCTATGATTCAAACAATTCCTCTGATCCTATGAAACCAAAGGACCTAATAGTTGCATACAGAGGAAAAGATGTATATAATGTAGGTGGAACAACAATCCACTCTGCATTTTTAATGGCTTTTAACAAGTCACGGTTTCTTCCACTTAGCAAGGAAATGTTGGATACATTGTCTAAGATTTATGATGAACTCCAACTTGTCTTTATAGATGAAGAATCTTTGATTGGAAGTCGGTTCTTGTATTCCATTGACAACCGACTAAGAAGCATAAAACATGTGCACATGAAATAATTTGGAAAAATTGACATGATATTCTATGGGGATCTTTACCAGGCACAACCCATCCAAGATTATTTGATATTTGAACAACCTACCGTTAACATAAAAACAATGATGCATGACTTCCGGAGAGAAAATATTAAATGATTTGAATTGCATACTACAATGTGCCAGACAGATGAAACATTCATTGCAATTCTGAATAGAATGCGGACAAACAACCAAACATATGATGACTTAACATATATCAATTCAAGGTTCTTGTGGCCTGCACCAACAGACCCAACATTCCCTTACCTGTTCTACACAAATAAGGATTTTTCAATGCATAACAACCACATTCTATCACTCATGTCTGGTGATGATATCATCATCAAGTCAATTGACCTGGAAGAAGACAACCATGTAAATGTGCCATGTCATGAACATACATCCACTTTACCTTTGTAGCTTGTGCTGAAATTAGAAATGCTGGTTCAAATATATGCCTGTAACTATGTCTCACAGGATGGCTTGGTCAATGGCGTAGATGGAATACTCAAAGGGTATACAAAAACAAAAAAACTTGATGTCCTTTGGATTAAGTTCCATGAACCGCATATAGGAAAGCGACAAGCAAGAAAGTTGGGTTATCTATATAATTCAAACACTGCAAACGATTGGACACCTATTTTGTGAATATCAAAGACAGGTCGACTGAAGATTCAAAAATAGTTTCCGATTAAACTTGCATGTGCACGTACAGTCCACAGATCGCAATGACTAACACTTGATAATGTTGCATTTCAGCCTATTGGAATTTAGATACATGGACTTGTATACACAACACTGTCCCATGTCAAAAGCATATACTCCTTGTATTTACTAATTCCTCTTACAAAAGATAACTTCAAAGTGAAACATAAAGTTGATATTGAAATAGAATAACTTAGGACCACCGCAAAATGGCAACTGCAGTATGATTACCAATTCATACAAACAAAGTCATCTGTATCAATTCTCTCGCTTAACACATGCAACTTAAATGCACACATGGATGCTATACTCAATGACTATGATACAATGCAATCCAATATTCTGTGCTTGCAGGAAACATACATGGCATTATGCATGCAAAACAAACAATTCCCGAATCACAATTGCATATCAAGTTACATTACACATGGGGTGATGATATTGGTGAAAAAACATGTACCAATTTTGGACCATATACATATCGAAGAAAATAATGTTGGGGTGGTGCTTGCAATAATTTTTTTCCATGAAACAGAAGTTGCAATACTGAATCTGTATGCTACTCCCCATGCAAGATTCTCCAACATAGTAGATGTTATTTCCAATGCATTGGGTCATTTCCATTTGAACGGGCCCATTGTGCTTGTAGGAGACTTCAATATTGACATGCTACAAAATAATGCTAGAACAAAAGAATTGGAAAACTACATGTGAAAATACAATCGACTCTTTCTTTTGAACAACACAAGCCATCTGCAAAACACACTTATTAACCATGTGTGGTCGAATGTGCCCATTCCTAAATACAAATTTTTTATCTTAGACACATATTGGTCTTATCACGATACAATTGGTAATGCACTTGAATTATGAGATAGACATCAAACATATTGCAAATTCATATTTCTATGTTTCAAAGCATATCTGTATAGCTTGCTGCAAAAAAAATAAAAAAATTATCCAACTTCTTAGTTTTCCTTGATTTGTACACATATTGGTTTGGTCACCATATAGTTGGTGTTGCACTTGAATTATGAAATATACATTATGCATATTGCAGAATCATATTTGTATGCTTCAAACTATATCTATCTATCTTGTTGCAAAAAATCGAGATATCCAACTTCTTAGTTTTCCCTGGTTTGTGATTGATGTTGGTCACAATTTTTTTTTGTGTGCAATACACACTCTCTCTCTCTCTCTCTCTCTCACACACACACACACACACACACACACATAGAAACTTGAATGAACTTAAAAAATAAAGAGAAGGTACATTCTTCTAAAACTATCTGTTACTCTATTCATCTTATTCTATTTGTTTTAGTATATGTACATAGTACTTGCCTTTTTCTTTACATGTTTTTTTTTTTTTTTTAAGTAAAAAAGCGGTGTTGCCTGCTATATTATATTAACAAAAAGATACAAAGAGATACAGCGGTGCCGTAGCTACCAAGTGTGCCGCCATTTTACTGGAAACTAGCACAACTTAGGGCACATATGTTTCTTCTAGACAAAAAAACAAAATATTGTTTCGCCATCTATCCTGCCTGAAGGAAACCAGGAAAGATGACCATGCATCGATTCGACTCTGAATAGAAAGAGTTAAAGAAAAAAGGGGCCCCAACATGGCTGGAAGTAAAAGATAAAACCAGAATGAAATTGACAAGATCAAATACCCGGTGGCTTGTTTTCCTCGTCCTCTTGCCGTGCTGCTCTGGCTTGGATGACAAACGGCTAGGCAGACGTTGGGAATTTTCAATTTTCTGGGGCATTGGAGTAAGCATCCAAAAACATATCCAAATGTTGTCCCATTAGGAGGGCTCTATGCTCCTGGTCTGCCATTTTTCCTCGTAGTTCAAATACTAGATCCAAGTGTGTCGCGTGGAGGAAGGGTGGCTGGGAACCAAAATGTACATGCACGGTTCAATTGGGAGTTGGCGCTAGGGTTTCGTTGCCCTCGCCCGGAGTTACCTTCATTTCCTTTGTGTATGCATCTCCTAGAATAACCGCCTCTGTGTGTGCGTTTCCCTCACCCTTGTCCATGGCTACTATGTCTGTATGGTGCACCATTACTGCGTAGGTCCCCTGGGAGATCACATCCATGTAAGGCATTTCCTCAACATAACACGTTGGGAATTCCTCACAGAGCCTCCCCCTTATGTTGTCTCTTTCCTAAGGTTCCGGGGTAGTCGGAGTGTTTTCCGTGTAGGGTACTTCCTCGACATAACAGGTTGGGAATTCCTCATCAAGCCTCCCCCTCATGCTACTTCTATCTTGAGTTACAGGTGCAGTTGGAGGATTTTCTTCTTGCGTAGTGCCTATGGGCTGCCAATTATACGAGAGTGAGAGTTGTGCTGGCAGGGTCTGAGCGCGCTCCTCCGTCATAGACTCAATTGCATAAGCTTGGAGTGCGAGACAGGCAACCTTTGCTCTCTGACAAAGAATGGAGTTGGTTAGCGAGAGTGCTCTTTCCAGATGTTATCTCCTCTGGAGTTGAGTAGCGTGGGTGTACCAAGCTGACCCCTGACGAGGTTTACCTCGCTGTCTAGGAATCATGGAGAAGGCGTGGGTATCAAACGCACCAGGGCTTAGAAAAGTTGGAAGGATGCAGAGAAAAACGCACTGGAGCTCACAAATGGCGAAAAATTGCAGAGCAAGAATGAGCCGAATGTGACCATGCCTCTTCGCTTTCACAATCTTGTGGGATGGCTGCACATGGCTTCGCAATAAATATGCCATACTAAATGCTTGTAGGGCTGACCCTTTCCCGCAAGGGAGAATTCACTCACCTGGAGGTCGGCTGTAATGGCCTACTCCCATTGTTAATGTTGAATACATGGGGAGCGGCCTGGCGCATTTAAACCGAGGCTGGGTGCTATACCAGGTGGAGGTGTTGTGCAATGTGTCACCCCATTTGGGGATTTTTCTTTACATGTTAACTTATGTTCATATCTGTTTTGTTTTGTTCTTTTGTTCATAGAAACAAACAGGAAAACTAGACACTGCAAATAATTCCTAACCAAGAATGTAGAGGAATCCATGCAAAGGTGCATTTTTTCTGCCTGTGTTCCATATTCAATATTTTTTCATTTACTTTGTTTGTATTTGTTGAACTGGTTTGCACCTCTATTTTTTTTTGCCTCCTTCGACACTCCATATATTCCTCTACATTGACTTGTCTTTGTGTGTGTAATACATATTCAATCTTGAGCCCGCCAGTCTTGAAGTTCGTCTGTCAATTTGTACGTCGCGAAACTCTGAATGTTGTTTGGAGGACACAAAATAATAGAAGTGAAATGTTGAGCCAACCAACCCACAATTCCACTTCTCAATTTGTATATTGCACAACTCTAGGTGCTATTTGCAGGACACAGAACATTAGAGGCCCAATTTATAGCCCGCAAGTTCGTGATTCAAAAAAGTGGCTAAGTATAGAATAAGGGATCTGTACATGCTCTATAATATGTCATGTCCATACTTTATAAAATTACATATTTAGTATGTATTTCTCGTTTCTTGGAGCCCACCATCCTTGGAGTTCGTCTGTCAATTTGTATATCGCAAAACTCAATAGAAGTACAATGTCGAGCTAGCCATCCCGCAAGTACACTTGTCAATTTGTATATTGCACAACTCTGGGTGCTATTTGTAGGACACAGAACATTAGAGGCCCAATTTAGAGCCTGCCAGCCCGCAAGTCCGCTATGCAACAGAAGTGAAATTTTGAGCCAAGCATCCCACAAGCCTACTTGTCATTTTTTATATCGTGCAACTCTAGGTGCTATTTGCAGGACATAGAATATTAGAGGCCCAATTTAGATCCTGCCAACCCTGGAGTCTATCTGTCAATTTGTATATCGCATAACTCAATAGAAGTAAAATTTTGAGCCAGCCAGCCTGCAAGTCTGCTTGTCAATTTGTATATCGCGAAATTCTGGGTGCTATTTGTAAGGCACAAAACAATAGAGCCATTTTTTAACCCGCCAACCCGAGAGCCCGCAATCTAAAAAGTGTACATGCTCTAAAATATCAGGCAGCCCGCAAGTTCGCTTTCCAATTTGTATATCTCGGAACTCTGGGTGCTATTTGTAGGACACAAAAAAGTAGAGGCCTATTTTGTGAGCCCGCCAGCTCGAGAACCCGCGATCCACAAAGTGGCCAAGTATGGAATGCAATATCCGTACATGCTCTATAAAATCTCATGTCTATACTTTATAAAGGTACATATTTAGTTTTCCCTGGTTTGTACAAATACTGGTTTGGTTTTCATAGTTCACAAATTTTATGGCCGCTGGTTCCTTTGTGGGTGCCATCCAGCTCTCATGCCCCATGTGCCCGGTATACATCTTGCACCCGAAACTTCGGTGATCTACAACTGGACCCGGACTTGAAGCTTGCGACTCGTTTGATAATTTTCTTTAATTAAATTATACAATATCAATATTTAATATTAATAATTTAGTGCTTGAAAATAATGTTTTTAGATAATGTTAGATATATAACATATATGCTATATGTTATACATGTAGATAATCACAATATTGAGCTCGCTAGTCTTGGACTCCGTCTATCAATTTGTATATCGTGGAACTCCCTGTGATGCTTGGAGGACACAGAACAATAGAAGTGCAATGTTGAACGAGCCAACCCGAAGTCCACCTATCAATTTGTATATCACGAAACTCTGGGTGTTATTTGTAGGAAACAGAACAATAGAGGCCTAATTTTCAGCCTGCCAGCCTGAGAACCCGTGATCCAAAAAGTGGCTAAGTATGGAATGAGGGATTTGTACATGCTCTATAAAATATCATACCCATACTTTATAAAAGTACATATTTAGTATGGATTACTCGTTCCTCTGAAAATTTCTACGTCTGGAAGTGGCAGATACATGTGTTCAGATTTCCACTTACTTTTATATCACCAGCCTGACCGTCTGCTTTCCCGTTTCATATTGTACATATTAAATGTAATATGTATTACATATTACATGTAATGTGTAATACATATTCAATCTTGATCCCACTAGTCGTGGAGTCTGTCTATCAATTTGTTTATTATGGAACTCCGAGTGTTGTTTAGAGGACACAGACCAATATAAGTGCAATGTTGAGCCAACCAACCCGCAAATCTGCTTCTCAATTTGTATATCGTGCAAATGTGGGCGTTGTTTGCAGCACACATAACAATATAGGCCCAATTTTGAGCCCACCAACTCAAGAACCCACGATCCAAAAAGTGGATATTTTGAGCCCACCAACTTGATAACCCGCGATACATATTACATGTAATGTGTAATACATATTCAATATTGAGCCCACCAGTCCTGGAGTTCGTCAGTCGATTTGTATATCGCGGAACTCCAAATGTTGTTTGGAGGAAATGAGACAATAAAAGTGCAATGTTGATCCAACCAACTTGCAAGTCTGCGATCCAAAAAAGTAGCTAAGTATGGAATAAGGGATCTGTGCATGCTCTATAAAATGTCACGTTCATACTTTATAAAAGGACATATTTACTATGTATTGCTCGTTTCTCAGAGCCCGCCAATGTTAGAGTTCATCTATAAATTTCTATATCACGAAACTCAATAGAAATACAATGTTGAGCCAAGCAGCCCGCAAGTCCGCTCGTCAATTTGTATATCGCGTAATTTTGGGTGTTATTTTTAAGACACAAAACCATAGAGGCCCTCTTTTGAGCTCGCCAGTCCGAGAACTCGCGATCCAAAAAGTGTACATGCTCTATAAAATCTCGGCCAACCCGGAAGTCCACCTGCCAATTTTTATATCGCAGAACTCTGGGTGCTATTTGTAGGACACAAAACAATAGAGGCCTATTTTTTGAGCCCGCTAGCTCAAGAACCTGTGATCCACAAAGTGGCCAAGTATGGAATGCGATATCTGTACATGCTCTATAAAATCCCATGTCCATACTTTATAAAGGTACATATTTAGTTTTCCCTGGTTTGTACACATACTGCTCTGGTCACCACACAGTTGGTGTTGCACATGAATTATGGAATATACACCATGAGTCTGACCGAGCACTTTCGTTTCCTTAGCCAATTTTATGTCCGTGGTTCCCGACTACGTTTTATCAAACTCTCATTCCCCATGTTTTGAGTGTACATCTTGCATCCAAAACTTGGGTAATCGATGTCTATTCTCACAGGTTCCTAGATGATGGAGTGGTAGATTTCATGTCCATATCTCTACATCACGAGTCCAACCAACAACCATTCATTTTCATAGTTCACGACTTTTATGGCTGTGAGTTCCTTTGTGGGCACCATCCATCTCTCATGCCCCATGTGCGTGGTATACATCTTGCGCCCGAAACTTTGGTGATCTACAATTGGACCCAGACTCGAAGTTTGCGTCTCATTTGATAATTTTGTTTAATTAAACTGTACAATATCAATATTTAATAATAATAATTTAGTACTTGAAAATAATGTTTTTAGATAATGTTAGATATATAACATATATGTTATATGTTATACATGTAGACAATTGTAATCTTGAGCCCGCCAGTCCTGGAGTTCGTCTATCAATTTGTATATCTCGAAACTCTGGGTGATATTCGTAGGACACAGAACAATAGAGGCCCAATGTTGAACTCGCCAACCCGAGAACTTGTGATCGAAAAATAAGCTAAGTATGGAATGAGGGATCTGTACATACTTTATAAAGATACGTATTTAGTTTTACTTGGTTTGTACACATACTAGTCTGGTCACCACACAGTTGGTGTTGCACATGAATTATGAAATATACACCACGAGTACGACCCAACGCTTTCATTTCCGATCCATCCATACTTTATAAAGGTACATATTTAGTTTTCCCTGGTTTGTACACATATTGGTCTGGTCACCACACAGTTGGTGTTGCACATGAATTATGAAATATACACCACGAGTCCGACCGAGTGGTTTCGTTTCCTTAGCCAATTTCATGTCCATGGGTTCTCGACTACATTTTATCGAACTCTCATTCCCCATGTTCTGAGTCTACATCTTGCATCCAAAAATTGGGTAATTGATGTCTATGCTCACGGGTTCCCAGATGACAGAGTGACAGATTTCATGTCCATCTATATCTCTACATCATGAGTCCAACCAACCACCATTCATTTTCATAGTTCATGAATTTATGGTTGTGGGTTCCTTTGTGGGCGCCATCCATCTCTCATGCCCCGTGTGCATGATATACATCTTGCACCCGAAACTTCGGTGATCTACAATTGGACCTGGACTCAAAGTTTGCGTCTCATTTGATAATTTTGTTTAATTAAACTGTACAATATCAATATTTAATAATAATAATTTAGTACTTGAAAATAATGTTTTTAGATAATGTTAGATATATAACATATATGTTATATGTTATACATGTAGACAATCACAATCTTGAGCCCACCAGTCCTAGAGTTCGTTTATCAATTTGTATATCGCGAAACTCTGGGTGATATTTGTAGGGTACAGAACAATAGAGGCCCAATCTTGAGCTCGCTAACCTGAGAACTTGCGATCAAAAAAGAGGCTAAGTATGGAATGAGGGATCCATACATACTTTATAAAGGTACACATTTAGTTTTTCTTGGTTTGTACACATACTAGTCTGGCCACCACACAGTTGGTGTTGCACATGAATTATGAAATATACACCACGAGTACGAACCAACGCTTTCGTTTCCGATCCGTCCATACTTTATAAAGGTACATATTTAGTTTTCCCTTTTTTGTACACATACTGGTCTGGTCACCACACGATTGGTGTTGCACATGAATTATGAAATATACACCATGAGTCCGACCGAGTGCTTTCGTTTCCTTAGCCAATTTTATGGCCACGGGTTCCCAGCTATGCGCTATCAAGCTCTCATTCCCTGTGTTCTGAGTGTACATATTGAATCCAAAACTTGGGTAATCGATGTCTATGCTCGTGGGTTCCCATACGACGGAGTGGAATATTTCATGTCCATCTATATCTCTACATCAGGAGTCCAACCGACCGCCATTTGTTTTCATAGTTCACGAATTTTATGGCCGTAGGTTCCTTTGTGGGCACCATCCATATCTCATGCCCCGTGTGCACGATATACATCTTTTTCTCGAAACTTCGGTGATCTACAATTGGAACCAGACTCGAATCTTGTGACTCATTTGATAATTTTGTTTAATTAAATTGTACAATATTAATATTTAATGTTCATAATTTACTACTTGAAAATAATGTTAGATATATAACATATATGTTATATGTTATACATGTAGACAATCACAATCTTGAGCCCGCCAGTCTTGGATTCCGTCTGTCAATTTGTATATCACGGAACTCTAGGTGCTATTTGTAGGACACAGAACAATAGAGGCCCAATTTTGAGCCTGCCAGCCTGAGAACCTACGATCCATCTATATCTCTACATCACGAGTCCAACCGTCTACCATTCGTTTTCATAGTTCACAAATTTTATGGCCGCAGGTTCCTTTGTGGGTGCCATCCACCTCTCATGCACCATGTGCGTGGTATACATCTTACGCCAAAAACTTTGGTGATCTACAATTGGACCCGGACTCGAGGATTGTGACTCATTTGATAATTTTGTTTAATTAAATTGTACAATATCAATATTTAATATTCATAATTTAGTACTTGAAAATAATATTTTTAGATAATTTTAGATAGATAACATATATGTTATATGTTATACATGTAGACAATCGCAATCTTGAGCCCGCTAATCCTGGAGTTCGTTTGTCAATTTGTATATCACAGAACTCCGGGTGTTATTTGTAGGACACAGAACAATAGAGGCCCAATTTTGAGCCCGCCAACCCGAGAACCCGCGATCCAAAAAGTGGCTAAGTATGGAAGTTCGTCTCTCAATTTGTATATCGCGAAACTTCGAGTGTTGTTTGGAGGACATAGACAAATAGAAGTGCAATGTTGAGCCAGCCAATTAAATTGTACAATATCAAATTTTAAATTGTTCAATATCAATATTTAATATTGATAATATAGTATTGAAAATAACGTTTTAAGATATTGTCGGATAGTTGATAGGGATCACCATCCGTAAACAATCTCAACCCTAGGCCTGGCATCCCTAGAGTCTGTCTGTCAATTTGTATATCGCGCAACTCTGAGTGATGTTTGGAGGACATAGAACAATAGAAGTGTAATGTTGAGCCCACAAGTTTGCTTCTCAATTTGTCTATCGCGGAAGTCTGGGTACTATTTGTAAGCTACAGAGCAAAAGAGGCCCAATTTTGAGCCCGCCAGCGTGAGAACCCACGATCCAAAGAGTGTACATGCTCTATAAAATCTCAGACACCCCGCAAGTCCGCCTGCCCATTTGTATATTGCGGAACTCTGGGTGTTTTTTGTAGGACACGACCGTTCGTCCTCATCTCTACTAAGAATTGGAATGTCATTCACGGGACCTCGGGTTGGCCCCTTCACGAAATATTCAAACCCAAATTTCGAAAACGAGCCCGAGTGACATTTCCCTATTCCATACTTAGCCATTTTCCTGCAATTCCGCAAATATACAAACTGTCCGCTGAACTGCACCATCATGCCCTCTTCCATTTTACACGTTTTGTAGTAAAAAATTCCGACTCATGCAATTTCACCGTTGGATACTCACCTGTCCTCATTATCTCCTGTAAACTTATTTTGAAGCCCGTCCGACCTCTTTTCAGACTTGGCCATTCCTTCCTTGCTTTCTCTTCCCCGTCTCCATTACCTTCGCACCTATCTATAATAAAAAATAATGTTTATATATATATATATATACTCCATCACCTTCACACCTATCTATAATAAA
>SNQJ01S0039064.1:82368-93544 GCA_010110895.2 Picea sitchensis
GCATGGACCGTATAAATTGTCAATGGCGGGCGAAAGGCTTGAGAAGATTTTCCATTAATGCACATTAAACCAATATTTGCGGAGGCTTTTGTTATCCCTTCCGAGTGTTAATTTCAAATACCATGGAATGCCATTCACACGTCTCTAGCTTGGTTCATTCATGAAACCTCCAATCCTTAAATGTTCTTTGCCGTAGCCGCCACCTTCACACTTCTAAGTTTGCAATAATTAATCTTTACTTCTAACAACGCACCATACAACATGCATAGAGATTATCATTAATAAGTGAAGAGCTAGAGGATATTTTCCATTTGCGCGCATTGAACCAAAATTTCCAGGGGGTTATATTATCCCCTCCATTTGTTCATTTCAAGCAACGTCTGGAGCAAACAAACGTTTTCATAAACTACTGGCAGCAATTCAACAACAGTTCTGTAGAGATATAGTGAACATTTTTAGGCCTGAGGACCAGAACCACCACAATAATAAAGTATTGCTCCAACGGCCTGCCACAGTAACAAAGCAACCCAAATTTCTTCAAACAGATGAGGTTCATCCTAAAATTGATAGTTCTCACAAGCTTCCCGTGCAGAAGAAGGGAAAAAATTGTAGGGCAGGCGGAGGAGCCTGAAATTGAGAGTGAGAACATGGAACTTGACACTGATCTGGATAGCCTATTCTGCAACCTTGATCAGTCGGGAGATGCGATTCATAATAGCTACCCAATGGACATAGTTGATATCGAAATTTTTGACGAAGATGAATCCTTCGTATTCCAGAGTGCTCTTTTTGAAAACGAATCTTAAAAATTAATTATTGAAAAGAGAGATGTAAAAAATAAGAAAAGAAAACATTGTTCAGAAGTTGACCTTGCCAATATGTAGCCATCCCAAATCTCTGGACTTCACAGAGAAACCAGAGATGCTCTTCATGATTCCATTGGAGTCATTGAGGTCGATAATTCTAGACTAAAGGACCAGATCAAGGAATTAGAGGAAGCTTTGATTCCTATGCCATTGCTTGGAAGTCCTTTGGTAATAGCCATGCCTGCGACTCCCTACACCCCTACAACAAAGCTAAAAGGATCCTCCATCTTCCACGCATCGTGTAGAGGATATGTGGAGAAAGATATCAAGAAAAGAATGGAATTGATTACTAAGGCCTGAGAAACATCACAAAATATGGATTCCCTGGGAAGGAGGGCACATAACTTTCTCAAACTTCTGCAGATAGATTTAAAAAATGAAGAAACTTTCTGTTTGCACATGTTCATCCCTTTTTCCTTTCATTTCAACAACATGGTAGAGACAACAAGAAGACAACATGATCTCCCCTCCAAAAACCGACTCACTCAATTAGAAGCATGCTGGAAAGAGAAGGTGAAGAGCCTGTATCTCATCGTCAAATCATGTGAGCAAGCAATATCAAAGAAATAAACATTATTCACAAAGCTTACCAAAATAGAATTAGCTGGAAGGACCAACGAGTTCCAGGACCCCATCTTAGTCATCAACTCGTTGGCATTAACCAAGTAATCTTTCGATAAACAAGTTGATAATTTTAAGGCGTTGTATTTAATTTTTTTTTACAGTATTCTTGAATATGGTGAAGATCACATGGACAACTGGCTAGTCTGCTATTCGATACAGAATCAAGACATTCACCAGGCTCTGCGCAATCTTTCTATTGATCTAAGTGAATCAGAAAATGAACTTTTCAGTATAAAAATCCAGAATGACATCAACGTCACCCCCTTGAGAAACTACAATGAAGAATTTGTTGAAACGAACTTGAAGCAGGTCGCCGACGAAAGCCAACAGGAAAAGGCATTAGCAAACAAATAGAAAAAATACTTATATGTACCATCGTTATAAGTCATTTCTTTATCAATCCAGTTATTCAAGCGGGTCGACGACGAAAGCCAATAGGAAAAGACATCAACAAGCAAATAACAAAAATACTTATATGTACCATCGCTGTAAGTCTATACTGATCCTCCTTTGTTTATCAATCCAGTTATTCCACCTTTTCTTAATATAAATCTCTAGCCAAAGACTGATATCTTCTCATTTCTTCTTTTCAAGTATTACACTTTACCGTCTCCCACTTCTTCTTTCCACAATCCTATTTCTTGTACATATTTCTCTTATGGTCCGCGGGAGCCCCAATCCCAGTCTATAAACGCATTTAAATTTCCAGGAATATGTAACAAACTATTATTTTTTGATATATTCCAAATAAAACTATTTTTTGTCTCCTTTTATATTTATGTGCTCCTAGATTTTTATCTTCGGCTATGCTGGGGGTCAAGACATTCTGTTTATTTTATTTCAATTGTCTTTTTTTTCTTCTGATGCATACATTTTTCTGCTTGGTCATTTTCAAAATTAAATTTGAGATAAATCACTCATTTAAATTTAAGATATCACATTTCACACACACACACACACACACACACACACACACACACACTTTAAATTTCCAGGAATATGTAACACACTTTTTGTTTTTTGATATAAATGTCATAAATTGTGTTTAATAGTTTTTTTCTGCTTACACATATAGAGAGTATGTCATTTCTTGCATGCTTACCACCTATCCTTCATACTGCTTGCCACATCTGCACTGCAATTTCCATCTGCCCCTTCTACTTTTTCCCCATCCATCTACATTTATCCCCATTTCAACCCAACAGGAACTTCGTTGCCATGCAACACTTATTATTCTTAACACTATTACGTGTTGTGTACAAATAATGATGAATTAAATTATAAATAAAATATTAACGATATACCTATGATGATACCTATGATGATTTTGTCTTCTATGATTTTAATGTAATTTATCTTCTTCATCTAGACATGTAATTATACAATCAAATACAATGAAAGATTTTCCATATATATAATTATACAATCAAATACAATGAAAGATTTTCCATATATATAATTTCTTTTTATTACCAAATTTGTTTTTCACTAGGAGGAAAAAAAGGTACGTAATAAGTTTGTCTCTTGACATTTCAAGAGAGTTAAGTCTCTTTAATTGCAAATACAGAGTTCGAAATCAACTCAAATAGGTTTATAAGTGACTTTACTAAACTTTAGACTTATCTATAAGTGGTTGAAATAATTTAATTCCTTTATGAAGAAAACTCCTTTTCAATTATAAAATTACAAAATTTTACATAAAACTAGAAACGATAAGCCATATACGTGGCTGAACTAATTTAATCACTTTAGGAAGAAAACTCCTTTTTAATTAGAAAATTAGAAAATTTTACATAAAACTAGAGAGGATAAGCTATATATATGTGTGAGATTCTTTTGAGAATTCTATACATAGCATGGAAGTTGCCTATGCCTATGTCCCTGAACAAGTTTTTTCGTTAAAAACTCTATTTTCTATTATGTTTTACCCCATTACAGGCATCTTATCCATATCAAAAGGATATGGCCAAGACCATTTTCCCCCAAAATCAACATTGCCATATTGCTATAATTCACTTTTGGTTGAGTTTTCTCTGCATCCTCCTTTTCATTTATTTTCATGGCTTCTTGTTGGACATGATATTGTAGGCTCTAGTCATAATCTACAAACATCCCTTGAGGGTGATATGTGTTCTTAGCTAATCTCATTTTTCCTTTGTATAAGATTTAATGGCCTAAGATTGGGCTTAATATTAGTGGTTTTTTTGATGTCTAAATTCACTGCTATAGACAACTTAACCCTTTCCTATCATCTTTTTGACATAAATTATTTTTATCCATACTAGTTATTGATAAGTAATGACTATTATTTACACTTTTACTAGATTTACATGCACCACCCTATGATTTAAATTTCTACATATTTTGGATAATTTGTTGTCGTTTACTCTCAATGTCTCATTTTGCTTCTAAAGGCAAGATGAGTATCCAATATAAATAATGTATACATATCACTAATAAATATTATATCATTAACCAAATTTCATATCACTAATAAATATTATATCATTAACCAAATTACATATCACTAATAAAAAATAAAGTTGATATATTTTTAAAGTACTTGAACACTGAATTAAATCTTCTATCATACAAAAACAATATTGAAGACATCTATGATAATTTTACAACAAACCTCTCTACCTCCATAAAAAAAATCTCTATAGAAGTGTTGTGTAAAAAGAAGAATAGAATTGTCAACCCTTGGTATAATAATGAGTGTAAACTTGCTAGAAAAGCGATTAGGGATGCATGTAATGAGTCTTTGAAATATGATAATATTAGTAGATACAAATCCCTAATTAAAAGGAAGAAAAGACACTACATAAACATTAAGCAAGAGAATATTTTGCACCTTTCTAAGCTAGATCCAAAGAATTTTTGGAGGTAAATTAAGAATCGTAAAACCAAAGAAAATGCTATGATTCTCCTGACATATTGGAATTTCTACCTTAAAAATATTTATGAATCTTGTAATGTCCTAGATACAATTCCAAAATTTTATATAGAAGATGATGTTTTTCTATAGATGACATAAAGTTTGAGGTTAAGCGACTTGCAAATGGGAAAGATATGGACATCTAGTGTTACAAAGTTGAAACACTAAAAATTGGAGGGCCTATTATGATCCCTCACGTACACAAGCTCTTCAATTTAGTAATCAAGTAGGGCTTCAATAAAACTTGGACTCAAAGCCTCATTGTACCTATTTTTAAAAGTGGGAAAAAAAGAAGTCCCTCTAATGCGCAACAATTTGACTACCACAAAACATCTTATCCTGTACTTGTGCAAACTTATCCAATAGATCCTTGCATTCATGTAAGGCATAACCTGAGGTAGATATCCTCTTTTCGAAGTCTCTTGCAAGTTCCAAATCATCATAACCACAAACTAAATCATTGCAACCACTATATGTGATACTCATCATGCCTCTAATATATTGAAGCACCCATTCCCAATGCTCTTTACCTAGATTTTCCATGTGTCCACTAACAACACTAGTTGTTGCATGTGAAATATTTAATCTTGACCATTTCATCGCATACACACTTCCTACTGTACTAACATATGGTATACGAGACAAAAACTTTTCTTCCTCATAACCATGACATAAACTTGAAGAAAGCTTACAATGGAAAGCTAAATGGATATTTACCAGTTTCACAATGTTCATACTGAACCTCATCAATATCTTCTCCATATAATTCTATTGTGACAACCAAAACTTACCATTATTCTCGCCTCTGTATACTTCTATGCCCAAGATTTGTTTTGCTTCTCCTCGATCCTTCATATGAAATGTCCCCAACTGAGACTTTTACCTGTTGATCTCAATCATGCTTTGTCTTGCAAAATAATATCATCAACAAACAACATCAAGATAACAAATGTAGCATAAACACAATGGTTATAGTTATTTCTTGATAAATTTTGGTTCACCATGAAAGAATCTAACATCTTGTACCATTGTCTTGGTACCTTTAGGACATACAATGATTCCAATGAGTTTGCAAACAAATCCCTCTTTGTAATCCTGAACTACTTCTAACTGTTCCATGTACATATCTTTGCTAATGATGATTTTGTGGGTAGTAGGATGCCATAATCTATATCCCTTAACTTCATCACCATAACCAATAGAGAAACAAAACTTGTAGAAATTCAAAGATTGCAATTCTGGAAGTAACTTACGGTTTACCAGTGCCTGCATCCTCTTCTTGCTCATATGGCCCAATCAATGATTCCATAAACAAGTAGATGCACTTTCTTTCAAAGATACCACCATTACTTCACTTGTTTCAGTAATCCTTTCCAACTTGTAAAGGTTCCCAATATTTGTAGCATTCATTACCACTAAACTGCCCTTCGACACTTTCAGTGCTCCACCTTGACCTGTGTATTTAAACCCACTAGAATCCAAAAATCCTAAAGAAATCAAATTCTTTTTAATTTCTGGTACATATCTAACATCTGTCAACATTCTTACAATACCATTGAACATCTTAATCTTAATGCTCCCAATCCCAACAATTTTACAAGAAATATCATTTCCCATAAAAACAACATCATCATTTATAGATTGGTAAGATGAAAACCAACTTCTATGTGAACACATGTGATGAGAAGCATCAAAATCTAACAACCATTCTTATTGATATTGTGAGATACTACAAATAGATAAAACTTCGTCAACCATACCTGAAACTTGCAATTGAATTCGCTTCCTTTATGGAGTCTTCTTTAGATGCTTGTTGTCTTTTCCAACAATCCTTTTTGAGATGCCCAGATTTGCCACATAACCAAAATTTTCCCTTACCCTTTTGTGACTTTTAATTTCAACCTAAAACTGCCAAAAAAAATTACAACTTATAAAGCCAAACTTTTCTTTTCAAAATACTGAGGAATACTGTTATATTTCAAAGTGAAACCAAAAATATTTATTAAAAGGTTCAAGTCAAATCATAAATATAATATAATACCCTAAATCTAATATAAATATAATATAATATAAATATTTATTAATAAAATAAACATCCACCTGAAAATAACTTTATATGGGATCCACCCATTTATCCATAAAAGCGATCCTTAATAAAATATATTTTGTGCATAAAAAAAACCCACTTTCATACCATCACTTTCCACGGGTGAATGAATACTTTCCATGATTTTTCAACATGATCACTCCACAACTATCTTTCTATCAGTATTGCTCCCCCTGCACGCTACTAGGGGTGATGATCCACCAATATCGCTCCTCTTGCAAGCCCTAGGGCGTGTATTATCACCCTCCTTAATAGGGTTGACCCACGATAGACCAATTAATATCGTGCTTGGAACAAATCCATCCTCTTCCTTTCTTCAACACACCAAATCTCTTCCAATGAATCTTTTTAACTCACGCATATCTGTTTGACTTGGCTTGATTCACCTGCTTTGATATTATTTGTTGGGCAGTGGAAGCATAAACACAACAAGATTTTAATGGCAGAAATAAAACAAGCAACAATCACACAATGAACATAGTATTTACATGGTAAAACGATTCAAAAGAGAAACATCCACAAGACAATGATAATCGATATTATTATTGATCAAGGCAAAATTACAACAAAAAAACATCGACTTACAACTTTTCTTACACTCATACCACACTCTACATTTACCTCTATGAGAATGCATAGATATATATCATCTATCAAACAGTTAGACAAATTGATCACAAACTGATCAAACAGTTAGACAAACTGATCAATAGCTTATCAAACAATTACACACACTGATCACAAACTAATTAAACAGTTACACATATTCATATTCTATTTTTAGATAATTTGGTTCAACTAACTATAAAAAAAATAGGAGCCAAAAAAACCACCCATATTCCAATAATCATGGGAAATTAGTTGACACATTTCAACACATCAAATGCTATATTCTAATGATATTCATAAATCCATGACTTCCGTCCATACATGACAAAATGCAGATATAGGGAAAATATGACAAAGCGTGGAGATTGCTTTATTTGACATGGTAAAGATAGATAAAAGGCATTAAATTGGCAAGGGGTATGTAGGACGCTGAATCGGTAACATGAAAAATTGTAATCAGTAAGGGGTAAATTATAAAAATATTTAAGGAATTTATTGGTGTAAAAGGATTGACAAGTATCTAAACCAAATTCTAAATTGTTTATATAGTAGAAGTAATTTATAACATTTTTTCTTTAAAACTTTCTATAATTGATAATATGACTTGATAACCGCAGAAACCAAAGAACAAGGAACATATTAAAAATTGAATTTTATAATTGGTTTGATTGACGAAATATCAACAAAGACTCTCAAATATTGCAACAACTCTTGCTACGAGTAAATAAATAATAAAAAAAACCATACAATAAAACTAAATCTCTCCAGCTTATATCACTACCCTCATCTCAACAATTTGCAAGATAAGATTTTTTTTTAATAATGTCGAGGATTTACCAGTGTGATCGATTTGTAAAACTCAACGATCAATACAATGGTGTCATTATTTAAAATTTCCTTTTCACTATATGTCATTCATATCTAGGTAATGTGTAGATGATAAATCAGAGTGAAGATATGCATTATTCATATCTAGATAACTGGTACAGAGAAACATAAAGCAAAGATTTTCACATAGATGGGGACAACATATATTGTCTCCAATGATTAAAAAAAAATAATAATAACGAAAATTATGACTTTATTTAATAGTTCCTTCTAACTCCATCGTGCATCATAATAATAGGATAGAAGGATTTACAATAGTAATTAAGTTACACAAGAGGTGACTTTATTTCATAATTCATTCTAAACCCACCATGCATAATTAAACGAGAGGTCATGGCTTTCCCCACAACAAAATAATGGCGGGCATACGTCCATATGGCAACAATATGGAGGATGGTTACAATTTGTAGCTTGGCAATGAAGACATGGTTTAATGTTTGATATCTTCATGTTCAATTTGAAAAGGTCCAAGGTCTTTTTCGACCTCATGTTATCATGTAACTTTGTGGCCTTAAGCATTGAATCACCTTCACCTACAATATCAATATTAGTGTATTCATCTTTCAAATATTAATGAGTTATGAATTTATCAAGTAAATTGTTATACAATAATTTCAAATATTATCTGGTAGGTCATTTTGGATCTGTAGTTCTTTAGAGTGCACTTGATCCAGATTATTTTTGGCACAAAATGAGAGCGGAGATATAATAAAGAAATATAGAGATATATATTGGATATCCACTAATATAACATAGGTATATTAGAGATATAACAATAAAGACAGAGATACAATAATACACAATTTCTATTAATGAGCGAAATGTACAAAAATGTAGAAATACAGAGTGAAAGACTCGTTAGAATGGTGACAATTTATCTCTGAGAAGAGATGTGATGGCTACTCACATTCACAAGAATATGATTGTCACAATGAGGCTCCAAAGGCCTTTTTAACATAAAAAAAATCCAAAACCTAACCTCGGAAGATGAAAAACCAATAGTTTTGTGGACCTTGTTTTGGTTAGTTTGGTGTATCAACTTCCCGGGGGTGTAACTTTGGCATACGATCTCCGTTTTGGGTGCACAATAGTTCGTTGGAAAAGTATCGACGAGGAGATTCATTTTGGGGGCTCAATTAGATACTTTGGCTATCATTGAGATGCTCGATCGCTAAAAAGTGTTTTTTATGCCCTCAAAATGGCCCCAAAAGTTTAGGAACCGAAAAACTGCTAAAAATAGTAAGTTTCCAACAAACTGTTTGGATCCAGTTGGAGTACATGGGTGGCCACCAATATCCACCTAGATCAATCCTCCTTCCTTAGGAAGCAATGGTCTCCATTGGGTTGAGTTCCCAAGGGAGAGGGAAAGGCATTTACTAAATCCGAACCTTTGTGAGTTGCTTGCCTTGCTGGAGAAGTTGTGTTGCTTATCTTGTTCAAGACTATCATGAACTTGTTGTTGGCAGGGTTGAATCTGTTCAACCAACCTGTTGTATCTTGGCTTGACTAGGCAGTTTGTAGGAACCATTGTAGGTTTAGAAATAATATCTTCTTTCTCTTCTGCAATCTGCCTTTGTTGGATAGAAAGGTCTTGGGCCAAGGATGCAGTGGTTGCAGTGTACTTCTGTTCACCCTTTGAACAGATTGTGAAGAGGTTGATTTTTTTAGTATGAGAGATTACCTTGCAATACTTTTTTAGTGGAACAATAGTCGAGATGACCTCTCGTATATTGTAGAGTTGACCCCCTAGAGTAACAATGAAACTACGAGGTCGAGACTCATAAACACATGACATTTACACATATATGGTTGTCCCAAAAGAACATCACAAACATTCAGTGGGGAAACATCACATAATACCTCATCCTTGAAGGGCTGGATGTTGTATGAAAATCAACATTGTTGAATGACACAAAGATCTTGTACCTAGCGAAGCCACCTAATGTTGTATGGTTGTGGGCGTGGTGTTGTCGATAATCCCAATTGTTTGATGACCTCTGCTGAGATGATGTTCTTCCGACTTCTGCTATCAACAATGAAATGCAACGGGGTCCCCTTAACCCACATTTGTGAATGGAAGAGGCACTCATGCTCTTCAAGATCTGTTGGTTCTTCTAGTTGAATTGTTGCCATCACAACAATAGCATTGGGGTATGCGTCGATGATCTATCTTCTGCTAGTATTTTTGAATCATATTCTGAATCTGGGTTCAACTCTTTTTCTTTGATCTCGGTCACCAATGACTATTTTGAGTGACATTGATCGATGTTGTGCCAAGGGATTTTTTGGAAGTCGCACCACTTTCTAGTGTCATTCTTTGTTTTTATCTTACCCTTCTTTTCATGTGGCTTGGACTGGTTTTTGGGAGGCTGTTTGTTAGGGCCATCTTTATCATACTTTGGTGGTTGCGAATTTGTAGACTCGAACTCCCTTTTGTTCTGGTGCTTAAAGTTTTGCTTGATTTTGAAAAAATATCGATAATCCACTCCCAACGATGAGATGTCTAGAAACTCCATTTCAGTTTGTATGTACTTGTGTAGAGCCCCATGATATTTCATAACCAAATTCCACTCAGAATATTTGATACCCAGCTTGGTATGCAAAGTATGGAAGGTATTGGTGAACTTCAACACTGCTTGGCCCCTCTCTTGATGCAACATGGTGCATCTCATGTATTGGTCGTCATAGTTTCCAACAAGGTAATATTGTTCCTTGACCGCATCCACAAAAAAATCCCAAGTGGGCTTGACCCCATATATTCCAGACTCCTCTGTGGAACTTTGCTCCCAGTAAGTTTCCCACCAATGTTGGACATGGGGGAGAGCCTTAGGTAGTGCGAAGGTGATCTTTTCCTTGTAGTTAAAATTGTGAACAAAGACATAACCTTCCAATAGATTTAACCATTTTTCTAGGGCATTTGCATCTATTTGTCCTTCAAATACGAGAATATCAAAATTAACTTGTACTTTCAAAGGTGAGGTGCCTCCAAAGTGACCACTTGATTAAGACGTGCCTATTGTTATTGATATGTGTCAAAGGATGTGGGAAAAATTCTCCATGATTTCGTCCCTCCGTCGCGTGAGAGCTTGCTCACGCAACATATTAATAAAATCTTATGTTCCGTCATTTTTCTTTTTTTTTTGT
>SNQJ01S0039064.1:107702-121360 GCA_010110895.2 Picea sitchensis
TAGGCCATTAGTTGTAATTATACCTCCTAGTCTCCTATATATACCAAGGAGACATTTTCATTTTGAATCATCTGGTACTTGAACATTTAAGTGGGGTAAAAGGAGGTTGCCCCCTCGAAGAGGCTTATTATATGAAATTATCTATTTTTCAAAGCGTTGAGTACTTTTCTTGAGGTTTTTCTATGCTATATTGATGTTTGGTTCTTAAGATATGGCCTATAAATAGGTCGCGTACATACGTGAGTTGTCTGTATAGCAGGCCACATATCTATGGTAAGAGCCTTGGGAAAAAAGCTATGCATATGAGTTACAACATGGTATGATGGTAGAACTCTGTGTTGTAGGGTCTGACATGGTTTGTTGCAGGTTTTCATGATTACATTTTGGCATACATAATTGATGTATGTATGGTAATGACATATGGTTGAGTTTTAAAAGACTATCTTAGATGCATGGTACTAACCCTAGAGTGTGGATTGATACACTTTTCTATTGAGGAACAATGATGGTTGTGACAATGAAGTTACGACACTTTTGTTATGATATATGTCATGATGATGCTACCTAGAGATATCATTGATCTATTGCGGCAAAATTCTAGTACATGTATTTTTGGATTCTTAGTATTTGTTGAAGTAAATAGTGGTTAAGGCAGATTTGTTGGGGTACATGGCTGGTACATATTTGAGTTCCATTGATATATCTTATGATGTGTTGTTAGATGCATACTTGTTGGATATCTTGGTGCATGCATTTGGCATGAGGATGGGATACATAGTGGGGCATGTAGTTGATGGGTTGATGAGGTGGTCATGTTGTACATCATTGATGATTCATAGCTTGATCTATGGTTGATGCATGATTGGTACACTTTTGGTACATTGTTAGAGGCACCTACTAGAAGTATTATTGGCACATGGATTATGGTGGATATGACATACATGTATGAGGACACATCTTGATTGTAGTATTGGTGCATGGTTGATGCACTTTCTTGGTACATGATGTATGGGATGACATAGTTAAGAAACTTGATTGATCGAGATACATGGTTGTGTCACTTGGTTCATGGTAGAGGCATGTCATGGGTGATATGAAACTTGTTTGAGGCACATGGTTGGCATATTGGTAGGAGCGTATGGATGATACACAATTGGCACTTGTTCTTGGTATATGGTTGATACACTCCATTGAAGATATCTTATGGTATATTGTATGGTATTGATGTACATGGTTGATGAACATGGGTGTTGTGCATGGTTGGCACACAATATGGCACAAGATTTACTTGGTTGATGTTTTTTTCATGGTTCTCTATTAATTGTTGACATATAGTTTGCTTCATTATGTATGGTATGGCACTAGTTTGATGCATGGATAGGTCCAAGGATCGTCATAGGAAGAGTGGATCATTCTTGAGCAGTTGATTAATGTTCTGGTTGAGCAGTAGCATTTGCAGCAGAAGCATATTGCAGTGGTAGCATATTGTTCATATTACAGAGAAGATAAGGGGGAGACATACCTAGAGGGAGTCATTCTTATTCCTATGATTCAGGAGGAGATATTTATCAGATGCAAAGATAAATACTTGGAAAATGAGTCCTATACTTGGAGAAATAGCACAAAGTAATAGTTCAAGGGGAGAGATGGTCATAGGGGGAGCATGAGTGATATATCTTCAACATTACATTAGAGTGATATCCCTTGTTCAAAATGGGAGAGAATATTCAGAGGAATATCAAAGGCATTCAAGCAGGGGGAGAAACCCCAAGGAGAGTTCAGGCAAGGGGAGCATCCCCAAGGAGAGAACTACCCTTTTCCATTGATGTCAAAGGGGGAGAGATAATCACATTGATGTGACTGAGATGACCATTGATGAAGAAAAATGCCATGTCTACATGTTTCCATCAATGATTGGTGTTGACATCAATGTTGGTATTTCCATCAATGCCAAAGGGGGAGATTTTTGGATCATGTTGTCATTGATGCCAAATGATTGATTTCAAAGGATTGATGTCAAATGTCAAAGGATTGATGTCAAAGGAACAAATTCTTGTCATAATATATTGGTGAAGTATGTATTTTCATTGTTGTCAATGGATTGATCAATGTGTTGTCATATGATGCATAGATGAAGATGGATTGATGTGTTGTCATGGATGGTTTGATATTGATCGTTGGATCATGTGATCATGCATGGAATCAATGACAAAGGGACAATGTCATAATGATGTATTGTCATGGGTTATTCCAGTTGGATTGATGTAAATATGACTCATTATTGTCTTTCTATGGTTGATAGGAAGTACAAGTGTATGAACTCCAAAGTGGTATCCTTATGGTGAAAGCCCTCACGGGAATATGCTTTGAGGTTGAATTATCCTATAAGTATTGTTAGAGAACCCATGCTTAATTGTGGAATAATGAGATGACCATCAGTGAATTTGTCATTGAACTTATCCTAGATGGATAGTGTTTGTCATGCCATTTCTAGTGGTACATGGAATGTCACATAACTCTTCACGGTTTGAGATTTATGGCCTTACGAAGTTGGAGGACCCTCATATGATGGCTAGAAGCCCCAAAAAGTCAAAGAAGTCAAAGTTCTTACAAAGAAGAAATTATTTAAATAATAAAGTGAAGTGATAAAGTCAAAGAGGATTATTTAAATAATAAAGTAAATGGAGAACTTTCTAATTATGGAAAGTGGTTATAAGAGGGTTAACCCTAAAATGAGGAAAGTGGGTTAAGTGGTCAAGTGGCTATTGGATATATGGACAAGTGGCCAATTGGACAAAGTTGGACATAGGTGACTATTTGGACAAAGTGGCTATGTGGACAAAGTGGCCAAGAAGATGCTTCTAAGGAAGCTACTTAGAGAGTATAAATAAGAGGCAAGGGTCTCTTGTAAAAATATCTCTTGAGCATATATTGAAGATCTATTTTGAGAGAGAGATTGACTGGAGGATCTCATGGACGCATCAAATTTTTCGTAAGTCTGAGATCTTGAAAGTGAAAGTTTTGGAAGTTCAGAAACCCTAGTTTCCAAAGGAGTACACGGACAATAATGGGCCAGAGCGCGTACATACGTGGGCTGCAGTGAGCCAGAGCACGTACACACGTGGACTAAAGGAGGTCAGAGCACGTACTGTTGGTGGAAGTCATGAATACTTGAGTGTGAGTTGGTGCCAAGTTTCAGAAAGATGAAGCAAGTTCCAGATCTGCATTCTATGGGCTCAGAACTGCCATAGAAGTTATGGTATGGTTACATGATTGTGTTGATGGATATTCTTGCTTATGGTATGGTGTATGCTTAAGGCATTCTTGGTATGGATATTTTGATATGGTTTGTGTGGTTGATTGATTGAGTGATCAACACTCTTATGTTTCAGTACTTATATGGTTGCCATAGTATACTGGTTGCTTATACATGATTAAGTAGCATTCATATTGTATGATTGAGGAGCATGAGTAAGTTGTTGGAGAGCATAGATGTGTTGTGATTGGTTATGGTATAGATTGGACAATCAAAGAAATAAGTGGATGTGACTGAAGGCTGCAGAGGATCTGAGTTTTTCCAAGAAGAGAAAACCCTAGTTGTTTAGAGGGCATACACATGATGCAATACATATAGGCCACGTACATACACGAGTTGTACTACTGGTAGGGCGCACACATACGCATGCTGCACTAATGAGATTTCACGTACCTGTTGACATATTGGTATCTGTTGAGGATTGAATCCTATTCTCAGTTGGTGCTGAGTTGTGTAAGCCGAGTCTTGCATTGCAGAGTTGTTGCTCTTGTGTAGTTGTAACTCTATTTAGTTGTTGCTGATAAACCCAAGGATTGTAGTCCATAATAAAAATAAAGTTGTACATACATATTGTGTTCTTTGTGGTGATGGCTTATTGATGATATATCTTGTTGTTATTTGTTGCTGATATATGTTCACACACAACTGATTATAAATGTCAGTAATAAGTGATGAGTAAATGGTGATTGTTAACTAAGTAGTTTTTGTGAAGGGAAGTTTAAAAAGAGCTCTACACTGATTCACCGCCCCTCTCAGTGTGGTCGGTGTGTCCAACAATTGGTATCAGAGAAGGCCTTCACTATCAGATATAACAAGCTTGGAGGAGATCCATGGACACACAAATGGATGATGAAGTTCCAATCCTTGATGAGGAAAATTATTCAACATGGAGAATAGAAATGAAAGTGCCTTTGAAGGAAAAAGGATAAGGTGTTTGGAAAGCACCCATTGGTGGATCAATTCCATTGAAGAATAAGTCAAAGTTTGTAGCTCAAAAGGAAGAAAATAAGAATGATGCATTGGATCTCAAGACCATTGTTAATGGACTCTCAAGTTCTATCAAAGAGAGCATGGGACAATGCATTTCCGCCAAGGATCTATGGTTAAAGCTAGAGGAGACATACCAAAGGAAGAAGGATGACACTAAAGACAACTCCATCAAGAACAATGAAGGTAAAGAATCTCCAAAATCCTTTGATTGCAATGATTCTAAATGTGATGAAGTTGAATGTTTCTCTACATGTGAAGAAGAAGATCTAGAAATAGTTTGTGAAGAATCAAATGATGATTATCCCATTGAAGAAGTAGAAGAAGAACTTTCAAAGCTTAAAAAGAAAGTTGATTGGGGTCTATATGAATACAACTATGACCATAGTTATATATACTATATCTTTCTTTCTAAGAACACTAAAAGGTTTCTTAAAAAGAATAAAAAGCATATTTTGAAACTAAAGAAAATGCTCAAGGAACAAGAAGAAAGTAAGAGGTCTCAATTCGAAGAAAAAGAAGAAGAGATCAAATGACTAAAGAATGAGATAGATGAAAATAGGAAGGTAGATGATGATATTAACAAAAGTCTTGAAATTAATATTCATCTCAGGATCCAAATTGAAGAAGCCAAAAGGGTAGAGGAATTACTAAAGAATCAAGTAAATGAAAAGAGTCATGCCATAAGTTGGAAGCTGAAGTTGTTGATCTTAGAAATAAAGTAGTGAAGTCAAACAAATTATTGAATAGGTCAAAAATCTTGAATGAGATCTTGGATAGTCAAAGATCACCAAATGATAAATCAAGTCGTGGATATAAGAAAGAAGCTACACATTTTGAAGAAAGCACCTCAAAGAAGCTTGAGGTAAGTCCTTCATTCTCAAAAGATGGAAATAATGTTGCAAGTCAACCATCTACACAAAGGAAGGAGAATTTCAAAAGAAATAAAGGAATACATCAAGAAGCCATCTTTACACCTCAAAGAAGAGAGACACGTTCAAGATGGACACCAAAGAAAAGGTATGAAAATGTTTTTCATGGTCACTATTACTCATGTAATGAATATGGTCACAAATCTTTGGAATGTAGATATTATGCAAGGAGAGATAATGAAAGATTTCATAACACCCTAAGTTGTTGGAGATGTAATCAAGTAGGACACATTGCTGCTCATTGCCACACCATGAGATGCTACAACTATAGTGGGTTTGGCCACAAATCCCAGGATTGTTGGAACACAAGAAGACAGTCCATGAGAAGTGCTTTCATATAGCATGACTAGAAGAAAGCATGAAGTTAGTAAGGAAGAAATTTTTGAAAACATGGAAGCTCAGAGTTCAAGTTATGAGAAGCTGGGACACCTTCAGAAGTGGGTGAAGAAAACTAAACAATCAAAATAGAATGGCAACCTTAAGGGAAGCTCAAGTTTGACATCTTCAGAAGCATACACAGGTTACAAATGTAACAGTGGCATACATGCGGAGCTGTCCTATAAATAGGTCACGTACATATGCGAGTTGTCTGTATAGAAAGTTGAGTATCTATGGTAAGAGCCTTGGGAAAAAGGCTATGCATATGAGTTTCAACATGGTATGATTGTATAACTCTTTGTTGCAGGGTCTGACATGTTTTTTTGCAAGTTTTCATGATTACATGTTGGCATACATAATTGATGTATGTATGGTAATGACATATGGTTGAGCGTTGAAAGACTATCTCAGATGCATGGTACTAACCCTAGAGTGTGGATTGAGACACTTTTCTATTGAGGAACAATGTTGGTTGTGACAATGAAGTTATGGCACTTTTGTTATGAGGTATTTCATGATGATGCTAGCTAGAGATATCATTGATCTATTGAGGCAAACTTCTAGTACATGTAGTTTTGGATGCTTAGTATTTTCTGAAGTAAATGGTGGTTAAGGAAGATCTGTTGGGGTACATGGATGGTACATATTCGAGGTCTATTGATATATCTTATGATGTATTGTTAGATGCATACTTGTTGGATATCTTGGTGCATGCATTTGGCATGAGGATGGGCTACATAGTGGGACATGTAGTTGATGAGTTGATGAGGTGGTTATGTTGTACATCATTGATGAGTCATATCTTGATCTATGGTTGATGCATGATTGGTACACTTTTGGTACATTGTTAGAGGCACCTACTAGCAATATTATTGGCACCTGCCTTATGGTGGATATGACATACATGTATGAGGACACATATTGATTGTAGTATTGGTGCATGGTTGATGCACTTTATTGGTACATGATGTATGGGATGACATAGTTAAGACACTTGATTGATTGAGATACATGGTTGTGGAACTTGGTTCATGGTAGAGGCATGTCATGGGTGATATGAAACTTGTTTGAGGAAAATGGTTGGCATATTGGTAGGAGCATATGGATGATACACAATTGGTGCATGTTCTTGGTATATGGTTGATACACTCCATTGAAGATATCTTATGGTATATTGTATGGTATTGATCTACATGGTTGATGTACATGAGTGTTGTGCATGGTTGGAATAGAATATGTCACATGATGTACTTAGTTGATGTTTTGTTCATGATTCTCTATTCATTTTTGAAATATTTTTTTCTTCGTTATGTATGGTATGGCACTAGTTTGATGCATGGACAGGTCCAAGGATCATTATAGGAAGAGTAGATCATTCTTGAGTAGTTGATTCATGTTCTAGTTGAGGAGTAGCATTTACAACAGAAGCATATTGCAGTGGTAGCATATTGTTCATATTGCAGAGAAGATAGGGGGAGAGATACCCATAGGGGGAGTCACTCTTCTTACTATGATTCAGGAGGAGATATTTATCAGATGCAAAGATAAATACTTGGAAAACGAGCCCTATACTTGGAGAAAGAGAACATAGGCATAGTTCAAGGGGAGTGATGGTCACATGGGGAGCATGAGCGATATATCTTCAGCATTACATTAGAGTGATATCCCTTGTTCAAAAGGGGAGAGATTATTTGGAGGAATATCAAAGGCATTCAGGCAGGGGGAGCATCCCCAAGGAGAGTTCACGCATGGGGAGTAGCCCCAAGGAGAGAACTACCATTTTCCATTGATGTCAAAGGGGGAGAGATAATCACATTGATGTGATTGAGATGACCATTGATGAAGAGAAATGCCATGTCTACATGTTTCCATCAATGATTGGTGTTGACATCATTGTTGGTATTGCCATCAATGCCAAAGGGGTAGATTGTTGGATCATGTTGTCATTGATGCCAAAGGATTGATGTCAAAGGAAAAATGTCTTGTCATAGTATAATGATGAAGTATGTATTGTCATTGTTGTCAATGGATTGATCAATGTGTTGTCATATGATGCATAGATGAATATGGATCGATGCATTGTCATTGATGGTTTGATATTGATTGTTGGATCATGTGATCATGAATGGAATCGATGACAAAGGAACAATGTCATAATGATGTATTGTCATGGGTTATTCCATTTTGATTGATGTAAAGATGGCTCATTATTGTCTTGCCATGGTTGATAGGATGTACAAATGGATGAACTCCAAAGTGGTCCCCTTATGGTAAAATCCCTCACGGGAAGACACTTTGCAGTTGAATTATCCTAGAAGTATGGTTAGAGAACCCATGCTTAATTATGAAATAATGAGATGAAGATCAGTAAATTTGTCAGTGTAACTATCCTAAATGGATAGTGCTTGTCATGCCATTTCCGGTGCTATGTGGAACATCACATAACTCCTCACGGTTTGAGAGTTATGGCCTTATGAAGTTGGAAGACCCTCATATGATGGCTAAAAGGCCCCAAAAGTCAAAGAAGTCAAAGTGCTTACAAAGAAGAAATTATTTAAATAATAAAGTGAAGTGATAAAGTCAAATATTATTATTTAAATAATAAAGTAAATGGAAAAATTTCCAATTATGGAAAGTGGTTATAAGAGGGTTAACCCTATAATGAGGAAAGTGGGTTAAGTGGTCAAGTGGCTATTGGATATATGGACAAGTGGCCAATTGGACAAAGTTGGACATAGGTGACTATGTGGACAAAGTGGCCAAGAAGATGCTTCTAAGGAAGCTACTTAGAGAGTATAAATAAGAGGCAAGGGTCTCTTGTAAAAATGTCTCTTGAGCATATATTGAAGATATATTCTGAGAGAGAGATTGACTGGAGGATCTCATGGATGCATCAAAGTTTCCGTAAGTCTGAGATATTGATGGTGAAAGTTTCAGAAGTTCAGAAACCCTAGTTTCTAAAGGAGTACGCGAGCAACAGTGGGCCAGAGTGTATACATACATGGGCTGAAGTGAGCTAGAGTGCATAGACAGGCGGGATGAAGGAGGTCAGAGAATGTACAGTTGGTGGAAGTCATGAAGACTTGAGTGTGAGATGGTGCCCGATTTCTGAAGGATGAAGCAAGTTCCATATTTGCATTCTGTGGGATCATATCTGCCATAGAAGTTCTGGTATGGTTACATGATTGTGTTGATGAATATTCTTTCTTATGGTATGGTGAATGCTTAAGGCATTCTTGGTATCGCTGTTGTGATATGGTTTGTGTGGTTGATTGACTGAGTGATCATCACTCTTATGTTTCAGTACTGATATGGTTTCCATAGTATACTGGTTGCTTACACATGATTAAATAACATTCATATTGTATGGCTGAGGATCATGAGTAAGTTGTTGGGGAGCATAGATGTGTTGTGATTTGTTATGGTACATATTGGAAAGTGAAAGGCATAAGTGGATGTGACTGAAGGCTACAGAGGATATGAGTTTTTCCAAGAAGAGAAAAACCTAGTTTTTCAGAGGGAATACGCAGGCTGAAGTACAAATAGGCTGCGTACATACGTGAGTTGTACTACTGGTAGGGCATGTACATACACATGCTACACTACTGATAGGTCGTGTACCTATTAACATATTGGTATCTGTTGAGGATTGAATCCTTTTCTCAGTTGGTACTGAGTTGTGTAAGTTAAGTCTTGCATTACAAAGATGGTGCTCTTGTGGAGTTGTAACTCTATTTAGTTGTTGTTGATAAAACCAAGTATTGTAGTCCATAATAAAAATAAAATTGTACATACATCTTGTGTTATTTGTGGTGATGGCTTATTGATGATATATGTTTGTGTTATCTATTGCTGATATATGTTCACACACAACTGGTTATAAATGTCAACAATAAGTGATGAGTAAATGGTGTTTTCTAACTAAGGAGTTTTTGTGAAGGGAAGTTTAAAAAGAGTCCTACACTGATTCACCCCCCCTCTTAGTGTGGTCGGTGTGTCCAACACAACATAAAATTGTTTCAAATTTACGCCCACAGTAAGCATCCTAGGGCTCATTCCCAATGAATAACACTGAACTACCACCTTTAAATCAAGTCGGTGCAGTCCTCCAAATTGCCACCTTTAAATCAAGTCGTGGAAGTCCTCTATAGCATGGCCTGTGGTTCTCTAGTGGTTGCAACACATATTTCCCATTTTAGTGTTCAAAAAAGAGATAGGTTTGAATATGATGAAATCTGAGCGAAAAAATATATGGCAAGATGAGTGAAGATATCTGCAGGAAAGTTGAATATTTTGCATGTAAAACACAGTGGAAGGATGAGGAAAGTTTTTGACTATTTCCAATCACTATCATCGGACTATGAAATTTTATCACTGTAAGGAGGCCCAATTCGTGTTGTTTTCATCTTGATACATGCAAAATTTCTGAACTTTTGTTTCAACGAATCATTTAAGCACGCAACAATGTCCATTGTCAAATGCTCGCCCATCAAATACTCCAAATACATAGTCAAATAAAACTTAGAATGAAATGAAGTTACACCTTGAAACATAATATCAAAGGAGTAAATATAGCAAAAACAAATTCTGATTAAATGAATTTTTAATCAACATAACAAACGAGGGGAGTTTCTAAGCAGCAAGCCCCTGCCTTAAGTTGTAGTTTACCTGAAGGAATTCCTTGGAGCGAGTGTATCGATAGCTTGAAAAGTAGATTGTGACCTGTTGGAGGCAATTTCGACTTGAATAACATAGATGACATGCATAGAGAATTGTTGAAAGCTAGAAGGGATGCAAAGTCACAAAAAGAGGAGATCAAAATTATCCATGAAAAGATAGAAATTATCACACATGTCCTAACTGACACCTCATAACATAATACCTCCATGACCACAGTAGAATCCTACCTTGACTTATTGGACACATTGTTGTATAATATAGATGAAATTAATAAATTATCCATGAAAAGATAGAAATTATCACACATGTTCTAACTGACACCTCAGAATGGAATACCTCCATGACCAAAGTAGAATCCTACCTTGACTTATTGGACACATTGTTGTATAGCATAGATGAAATTAATAAAGGCTCTTAAAATCCTATAACAAATCCCAACATTGTACAAGTATACATCTTTAGAGAAAAAGAAGATATTAAGAATCATAAGAAAAACAAGTATTTTGGAATGTTTCAAGTAAAAGACTTGAAACTAGAATGGGATTTTGGAGAGACCGACAAAAATATGCAAAAAATTCAAATGAAATGGAAAGTATCAACAAATTCAAAGTACAGAGCATA
Organism: Picea sitchensis; assembly: GCA_010110895.2. Classification (NCBI taxonomy): domain Eukaryota; kingdom Viridiplantae; phylum Streptophyta; class Pinopsida; order Pinales; family Pinaceae; genus Picea; species Picea sitchensis. The sequence continues at coordinate 118,617 of SNQJ01S0039064.1, forward strand.
GAATGAGATATTATCAACCAATAACCTGAATAGATGGGCATGATCTCAATATCTGGGAGAGGAAGTTTGCAGCCTTAGTTTTTTTTAAAGGTGGTTTATGGGAATAATATGACAACACTGATTATTGTTATTGTGGTCTTTGTTGTGGGCATGTAGATAGATATCGCCTCTTTCCAGATTGTAGCTATGCTTCTTCTTTCTTCTTCTTGAAAGACTATATAGAGAGCTATTAACTAGAAAATTCACTTCATACCCATCAAGAATGAATTTAGAACTCAGAGTAAACATGGGGATTTGAACAATACATAATCATGTACAAGTATGATCATTGCCACTGCCATTCTAGTTCTTCACTCTATTGCATGGAGCTTAACTACATAAATAAAACACTATATAAATATTTAACTCATAGACCAAACATATCAATCATATTGCTCAATGAAGGAAACCTATCTGCTTCAATCCAAAAGTAAAATTACATGATTTGTAACAACGTTTGCCAAATTTCGTTAGAGGTTTTTAATATTAATGTATAATGCAATGCAAATTTGTCAAGTTTCTTCTCTTAAAGAAATATCGTTCGCCAGGATTTGTTAGAAGTTTAATTTGTTTGATTTGAATAATTTGTTTGATTTAAATAAAAAAATTCGAATTGAATTATTTAATGTTTTGAATTATGGAAAATGTCTCTAAAAAACAAATTATAATTTTAAAAACATTATGTCTAATAAGTTAAGTGATTCCACAATGTCTAATAAGTTAAGTGATAATAAAAAAATATTATTTCAAAACATTATGATGAACTATTTATGGCAGGATGAAGCCACATGGAAAATATGCCTTCATGCTTGTGGCCAATGTGGTTACAGGAGATATGGCTCAGCCATGCATCCGCCCACCTGCCCATCATATATGATTATTCTCCATGTGTTTTATCATGCCCACCTACTTTTGGTTCAATTTTAGAGTGTGTTTTATCATGCCCATCTGCTTGTGGTTCAATTTCACAACGTATTCAATAAGAAGAGTAATCCAACTACTTTTACCACCGCATCACGAATTAGAAATGTCGGGGGATTGATAAGTTCAGGCCGACATCAAGAAGGCAAGGAGAGGAGGTGTCACTCTTGTATTTGAAAGCCCCGTTGGATCAACTATAGGCGTGGTGCTTTTCAGTTGTTTTTATAGAATAATTTTGTCAAATCTATGCTAGGATCAAATCAAAGGTGGATTTGCTGCTCTTGTTTTCTTCCCCATTATTTTCTAGTCTTACATAAATGCCGGTCTGTAAGGTATAAGGTTCACCTGTTATTGTTTCAAGAAATTCAATGACCAACGTTAATTATGCTTTTATTTGATACCGAAAACTTAATTTCCAACAAATTTCTTTTACCACCATCCACTTTCAGTGGTCCAAGGAGGTTAAAAAAAGTGTGTGCCTTTGTGGTTTGAACCTGAGACCTCGCGATACAAAATTACAAATCATATAAACCCACCTATATCTCTTTCCAGAAGTTTTTACGGTCGTTTTGATCTTCAAATGGGTACGCGCCCACTAACATCGCATACAGTGTAACTCCACAAGACTAGACATCTGCAAGTCCAATAAGTACAACAAAAGCCGCCTAAACTAGAAATATTTATACATCTCTAAAGATCTAAATATCTCTAAATATAACTAGATATAGATTGATACTCTATGCGTGACATTCCTAATCCTTCTTGGTCATATCAGTTAGTAAAGAGCCTCTCAAAAATCTGAAAAAAGAATGGGAAGCGAAAAAGTTCTTTGAACCCAATGCATCAAATACATAATCAAATTTGGTATTCAATCACCTAATTTATTTCACCTTGTAATTTATGCTGAGGTGGGATGCTGGTTGGAGGTGCCATAGTGGAGGAAGGTTGCAGAGCTACAACTTTATTATTCTATTGTGGCTTCTCAGGAGGATACGACAAAGGAGGGTACTTCAACAGCTATTCGGGAGGATACTCCATGGGGAGAGTTGTTGTTCCAGTCGATTCAACCCTTTATTTTGTAGTTAGTTTATTCAATTGATTCTATTGAAGCTGCAGGAGCGGTTACGAGTCCAACATACTCATGAGTTCCATATCCCCAACCAAAATAATAAGTTGTAGAGACAACATCAACCACAGTTGATGATTTGTCGCACGGAGGGTTCGGAAAAAGATGAGTTTATAGAACAAATTTTCCCCTTGGCCATGCAAATAGAACAGTCCAAGGTGCAACTATAGAGCAGACAAAGTTCATCCACTCGAGTGTTCAAAATTGTATGAGAATTGTAGAAAACAATGAGCAACCTGCACACGACCTTCATAAGGAGATGCAGTAGTTACAACAACAAGCATATCTAGCCATTGATCCATCATAGAGGTAAGAGTTCCAAGAATCAATTGAGAGGGAGGAAAACCGAAGCAAGAATAAACCATACCTCACTTGCCTATGAAATAGAGAAGGTATGTGTGATAGCTATGGAGACAACTTGCATAACTATGCATGAAGCAAAGCAGTTGGAGGGAGTATGTGTCAATCATTATTCAGCTTGGAGGGAGTATGTGTCAATCATTATTCAGTTTGTTTACAAACTTTGGCTCAACTATCACAAAAACTATATCACATTTAATGTGAGGGAAGTAATGCTAGACTTAGTTCTAGCATTACTTACCTTCAAGCAAATTACTCATCAAATGTGTGATTGATGGGGCTTTTAAGCTAAGATCTT